>PVJL010002348.1:0-203261 GCA_004026885.1 Lyroderma lyra | reverse complement strand
AATTTTTATTGTTAGGCTTATTGAGGTGACATCTGTTAGCAAGGAATACATAGGTTTCAGGCATGCAATCCTACAGTGCATTGTCAGCTTGTTGTGTACTAAGTTCACCACCTAATGTGACTTCTCTTTCCATCACCTTATATTTAGCTTCCCCCCCTCCTCTCCCACCCCCTCCCCTTTCTCCCCTCCCTAACCCACTTGTCCCCCAATAAACATTAAACTATTGATTGTGTCCATGGGTTGTTTGTTTGTTTGTTCATTTCTTTTTTTCTTTGTTGCTTTCAGTTTTATATTCCACATATGAGTGAAGTCATACAGTTTTTGGTTTTTTTCTGTCTGGCTTATTCTGCTAAGCATGATGATCTATTACTCAGCTATAAGAAAAGATGAAATATTGCCATTTGGAACAAATTGGATGGACCAGGAAATTTCTCTTTATGTATCTTAGATATTGTGTCATTTTGACAATTTTCTATGTAAAACCCAGTTCTTTGTATTCTAAAGTAATTTGAGTGTTTTCTCCACATCTGTTTATTAGCTCTCTGTAGGGTTGTCAGATTAATTTGATTTCTGTTAATTTATATTAAAATCTGGAATGTTTAAAAAATTTGGATCAACTTTGCTTTGCACCTTTTTTGTGTAAACCAATAGCCAAATAATCATGTCAGAGGTTTCAAAATTTTTACACATACTGTGATCTTCATATTAATTTTGTGAGGTATATCTGAGATATTTACTTGAGTGAATCTGGACATGTGGGCAAATTCTTAATAAGATTGGCCACAATATGACTCCAATACGAAGTTTGGAGTAGAAAAACAAAATTTTCTACCTAAATTTGGTTTCCAAAAAGATTTGAGTTAGAGAAAGTAAAAGCAATATTCCTGACTGAACTTAGGTCGACAAACAAGGGTTAGCTTGCCTTCCCAGTTGGTCTTTGCACAAGACGCCAGGTAGAATTTTCGACCTACTCTCTGTGGAGACAGATCATTTTTCTTGGACTGATCTGTTTGTGTCTGCTTCAAAGGATTTCCCACAACCTGTATAAATGCCAAATAATATATAAATAAATAAGCTAATTTTTATTTTTTATACTTTAAAGTATATTAAAATTCACTCTTTAAATATTTTTAATCCATTAGAAAGTGATTTTTTTGAGAAGTATTCTGTAAAATACATTCTGTAATTAAAACTAGAGCCTTACTATTACTATTTATCTCAGGCCACCCACTCTTCTCTTGTCCTCTCCACACATGACAGATAACTTGGTCTTCTACCTGAAAGATTAAGACAGATCAAAACAAGGCCCTTACACCTTCTTCTTAATTAATATGTTTGCCTTTTTAAAATGACAGGCAGATTCAGCCCTTTTCTCCTTTTCTTTTCTTTTCTTTTTCTTTTTCTCTTTTTTATTTTATTTTCTGCACCCCGCCCCCTTGCTTTCTCTGTTATGGCAAAATTGTCCCTGTTTGTCTCATCTTTTGTATAATCTTCAATATTCTCTTTCTTGCTTACTCTGGAATCTTATTCTACCAATTAGTTCCCTCTATTAGCCATCATTTCCCTTCAATGACTCTAAATACTTAATGTTATTAAAAGCAATTCCAGATCATTAGGTTCAACAGTAAATCATTCAAAGTTAACTGTTTTATAGCAGCAAATGCTTTGTGTATGTTTGAAGTTTTGTGGACATTGACACTGCCTGTTCCCTTATTGTTTTTGAAAACTAGATCCCTTCCAATCATAAGGAAAATAATAATATTCCAAATCTGCACATTTCTCAACAATTTTGATTTAGATGATTGAATATTTTCTGCCCTAAAATCAACCCTTCATCACAAAATCATGAAATAAAGTAGATAAATCTATATATTTTTAAATCAGTCTAAATAGTTTCAAGGACTAAAAGAATAAAAACAAAATTTTGGAAAAACTAAAAAGAAACCATGTCTTAAAAATGACTAAGTGGATAACCAGCATTTTCATTGAAAACTTTCTATTAGAACTTTATTCTATGCAGTATCTGCAATTTTAAATCAGACTGTGTCCCCTGAGACCTAACAAAGTACCTCAAAGATTAATGAAAACAAAACAAAGCAAAAGTAGCATGCTACCTCCTTGAGTATCTACCTACTGGTTGTGATACTCTAGCCTGCAGACCTGTACTGTCCAGTATGGGAACTATCAGCCACTATGTGATTGCTTAGACTTACATTTTAATTAATTTAAATTAAATAACATTTAAAAATTTTTTCTTACGTCCTGGCCACATTTCAGGTGCTCAGTAGTCACATGAGCCCAGTGGCTACCAAACAGGAAAGTAGAGATTGATAGAACATTTACATCATTACAGAAAATTCTACTGAACACTTTTGCTTTCAAGCTGTCAGAGTCTCAAATTTCTCTTCTATGTAAAGTTATGATAAAAATGGGCTCTGAAAGTTGTTAGGGAGGTTATATGAAAGCCTATACATGAAAACACATTACCAACTACTACTCATACATATGCCAGAAAGTTTTAATTCTTTCCTCAGCCTTTTTTAGACTGGGGCCTTTCATAATTATGGCTGTCCCTTAAATTGAGAAGGAGTCTGTGGAATAAAGATGCATGAAGTTATTAAGTAAAATTATCTATCTTCTGACTTTTAAAATATTTTTATAGATGCTTTTTTGACAATCTCAATTATCTTTGCTGTTTTTACTTGCTTGCTTTCCTCTACTTCAAGGTGGTAATGATCACAAGATTGTTTCTCTTCATGAAAGGAAGCTGAAAGTTCCAGAAACCTTGAGTTGTATCAATGCCCACTAAACATTGACTCTGTAAGGCCACCTTACCAATTTGTACTTTCGTTCCCACTTTTGCAAGCAATGAAGAGGGGGAATCAATGTTTAGACTTCTTCCTCACCAACACAGAGAAGTATAATCTAAAGAACCAAAGCCCAACCAAAGCCAGCATAACAACAACAACAAAAATGAACAAAAATATAACAACTACTTATCTTTTTATTAAGTCTGTGATTTGAAACTAGCTGGAATTGTTCACAGCTAAATCAATGAATTCTAAACTACTGAGGCTTGACTTGGAAATGCTGTTTACCATTATTGATTGGAATTTTTACAACAGGAAATGTAAAAGAAAGAGAATGAAAGAATTAAAGAAAAGAAGGAAGGCAGGAAGGGAGAAAGGAGGAAGGAAGAAAAGAAGGAAAAAAGGAAGGAAAAGGGAGGAAGATGAGTGTGAAGGCAGCTATAGTCATTTTCAGCAACCTCAAAGCTTTCAAAAGTTTCCACCCAATCCCTGTCATGCAGTGATCAGCACTACATATTCAGAAGGCTGTACGTACCAGGTTATCTTAAACCTCCTCACCTCTCCTTTCCACAGCTCTCTTGAGTTAAGTTCTCAGGTACTCCTAAGGCAAGCCAGAAAATTCATACAGCCCTGCCATAAGGAGCCTGGTTATCCTCAGTCAAAACAGCCTAAAATTAGCTTTACAGGTGCTAAATACCCTGTTTGGGGAAGCCTTGTCAGCAAGTAGAAAACAAACATTGATTAAAGAACCTAATACAATGTTTTGCCTTGATAATTGCAGAAGCTGTGGGAAAGAATACATGTTCTCCAAATCGAACTTTGCTAAATGAGGGTCAGTAGCTTTAAGCTTTTTATAGTAGAAGTACAGCCCTGCAGTAAGTGAATATTTTAACCACAGGAACACTGAAAATTCAATGGTATTTTCATAATTGCAATCCGGATAGTCAATAAACACTGTAACCTGAAGTAGCTCACTTTGAAGAAAACTTGATTGCCTAGCTAAAAACATTGTACCACATAATCGTAATAAACCTAACTACTGAACTCTGAATATAACAGGACAACTACTTCCAGGAAACATTAGTATTCATTAAACCCAAAACATTAGTTTGTATAGACAGCTGCAGATACAATGCATGTAGCACAATTACAGTGCTTCTGTGACTTTCCATTAAATGTTATTTGAAATTTTCTGCACATGTTTGTTTTCTCTCTCAGATACTTCCCTGGCTAAATAAGAAAATATGTATATTTATTCATATGTATAGAAAAATATAGATGAGAAAACCTAATTATTGAACTCTTAATGAAATATAGTAATCTAGAGGATAGGAGTTTATGCATAGATTTTTTTTTCTTTTGTAGCACACATAAGATATATTTCAGAGAACTAATATTGCATTGTAAAATAAATGTTAGACATTGGGAGAGCCTATACTTGCCACTAAAACCTAAAGTATCTTCTTCCATCCTTTGCCTTCAGTTTAGGTTATTTGTTGCTTTCCTTTACTTAGTTATTTGTTTTAATTTCAAGATATCATAAAATGACTAAGAAAAGGAGGAACCATTAGAACCATTCTTCTAGAACAGAATGTAGCTTTAGAAGTAAAGCTAATTCAGAAAAACTAATAAACATCACCCAATATTCCTCAAATATTTATATTGCTTTTTAGAAACCAAATACATGCTAGTTTAGAAAGTAGCATGCAGAACTGATGACTCTCGAAAATTCTGAATAACAGATGAAACCACAAAGTAACCCCAGATAAGTAAAGGACTGTTTAAAAAGGAAATGAAATAGTAGAACATATTGAATGAAGATTGTAACCTAAGACAATTAATTTATCAGAAAGGTCAAAGTTACACAGATTCCCTCCCTGATCTCCTAATGCTTAGTGGTGAGGTGTTATGCTGGTGACAAGAATCAAATTGAAGTAGCTTGGTTTTACTAGCTGAAGGGTTCCAGAATCTAGAATTTTTTAAGTATGGGCCTTTAATCAGGACAACAGCACTGATGCAGAACAAAAAATATATAACATTGAGAAATCAGACAAAATCAAGTTTACTGCCAAGGCTACTGGGAGGATAGCTATTAACAATTTTTGTTTTCTAATAAAGGGAAAGATGAGAAATAGCACATTTCTCTCAGACATATTTGTGTTTAATTTAAATCAATTCAACAGATTTTTTTATTGACTTTTAGTTTGTTCCTGTCATTGTCCTTTCAACGACTCTTACACCTAGGCAGGAAAAAATCACATCAGGAATTGGATTTAAAAAGTAAAACTCAAAACAATACATTATTCATCATCTTCACTTCCATAGTCAGTTAAAGCAAATTGATTGGCATTTGCATTACATTCTGTTTATAAAACCAATAACGTCAGTTATAGATGATTTGGAATATATAGAAAAGTAAACTCCAAAATTTCTAATAACGCCAATTCTTTCACCAGAGATAATAATTGTGAACAATTTGATAAATTCCTAAGACCCTTTCTCTAAGCATGTGTTTATAGGATATGTTTATTTCATATCATATTTTCTCAGCATTTTCCAATACTATCAAACATTCTTGAATGCTTGCTATCAAATATTATTGGCTGCATAGTTTATTTAACCAATGTTGGACAACTAGATCATTTATAATTTTTTTACTAAGTAATTATGCAAAGGATATCTTATAAATAAAATTTATATACTATTTAATTTTTACATTTCTTTTGAAAAACAGTTTCTAGTAGGATTAAATAGACTTCTCAACATTATTTAAAACTAGAATTATATACAAAGTTAGTAAATATATCCCACTGGGTTTCATACAAGTTACTAGAAGAGGGGATAAAATGATTCATTATATTCTAAGTTACCTTCAACATTTTATATTTAAAAACTGAATATACACGTATTTACTTAATAAACCTCATTCTTCATCCTTTTTGTTACATGTATTTCACTTATTTAAATTGTTGAGTAGTATTACATTGCATCATTTTGTTCATCCATCCTCTGTTGCTGGACATTTTTATTGTTTATAGTTGTAGGCCGTTATGAATAAAGTTGCCATGGACATCCTGTAAGAAGTCTGTTTGTGGACCTGTGTTTTCATTCATCTGGGATGTATACCTAGATATTAACTTGTTTGGTCACATGGTAAGTTCACATTTAACTTTATAAGAAACTGCCAAACAATTTTCCAAAGTGATTATCTCATTTTACACACCTACTGAAACTGTTAGATATATTGTCCAAGGTATGTGTATGCATACATGTAAATCAGGAGTACGGGATAACCCTCGTCATTGAAGTTAGTTTAGGCAGAATACTTTTCACCCCATAAGAACTTCACATCTCTCTCCTTATCATAAGAGAACTGGAATGAAACAAAAACCTTAGATTCTAATGAATTATTTTTGACTCTCTGCATGGCTTTTGTTTAAGCAACATAAATTATCAGGAGCCCGTTACTCTATAGTTGGGCAAGGATGATGGCTAATCATTTAACCTCTCTGACCTTCTGTACTATTTATAGGATAAGAGCATCTCTTTAACTGTATGATATGATTTTAGTTTTTTATATATATTTAAGTTTATTTGGAATTTAAATAAAATTCATTATTTTAAGTGATGTTTCATTATTTCTTTACCAAAAAATGGAGATTTTAATAAAGACAGATTTGTAGTAAATTCATACCCCATGTAAAAAGAGGTGACAATGAATAATAACTGAGTTGAATCATGCATAATTTTACATTTGATTCCCAAGTTGAAGAAGTAAAGTAAAAATTGCAGCGTAAACTGCTCAATAATATTTCTATTAGGCTTAATTTGTTTTTCAGCAAACTTAAAGGTACTTTACCTTCTTTTAGTTACTTGGAACTTGTAAGGAGAACAATACATGCTGCAATCTATTCAACAAAATACACAGAGAAATTCATCTCTGATATTTTATTTCTGCTATTCTGCAGTTCTTCTGTGCCTAAGAATAAAGATATGATGAATCTTCCGTATACATTTCATGATGAGTTTTACAATAGCTACCATATCTTCATTTACATTCCTTAGAAATGTGTGCATTTCATTTTAAAGTCTAAGGCCATTATAAACATAATTAATACATAGATACAAAGATGCATGCAAGACACTAGCTCCATCATCACCATTAAATTAGGGAGTGAATACTGAATAATGGAATGGAAAAGTAAACTAATGACAAATTTGCTTTAAAATACTTGAAGATAAAAATGGGTCTTTTACAAAGGATATGAACCAGAAGGTAAACATTCTGCTTTATGCACTTTTGGGGTGTATTTTCTGTATTTCTACAGGTATTCAGAAAATAACCCATTCTGTGTTTCAGGTTTTTCCATTATAAATGTTTATTATAATTATAGTATCTATTGAAACATTTAGAGTAATTATAAGAAGTACAGAAAATGTAGACTTCATACACTATAGTCCAACCATGTATCTGATGCTAGATCTCCTCTCAAATGTTAAACTATAATAGCTGTATAATCTATAGCCAAAATACTTCTCAGGAGAAGGAACTCACACCATCCTGAAATTTTACACACACACACACACACACACACACACACACACACAGAAACACGCAAACACACACACACATACACATGTATTTACTTTTAAGATAGCATCTACTATGTGCTTAATTGCATCCTCAAAAGTATACAAACAAATTTTAAAGTCTCATATGTAGTTTTAAGTTTCTGTCTGTTTGAGGAGGCAAAGTGAACACACATGAAAGAAGGAAAACTGTCAGTATACAGATGTAACCACATGCTACATCTTTTGGTAAGAACACTCAGCATGGTGGAAATCTAAAAGACACGGGCAGTCCCACACGGATCTGAGTCAGGAGGCTTCGTGACACCAGTGGGCATGACGCGAGGCTTCAAGGAAGTCTTTTCTTATTGAAAGAAAATCTAGAGAAACAGACTTAATAAATGTAGGAAATATCAAGAAAACTGACTAAAAAACAGGTTTTTATGTCAGCAAAATGGTAAAAATCCAGTTGCATAGTGACAGTAGGACCACATTGAGATTCTGGAATATATACAAATGTGCTTTCAGCCATTAAGAATTCTTAAACCAATGGGTATTTCGCAGTCAAATGCAATTTTCTTGGGCTTAGTAACTTAAGAAAACTTGTTTAAATGGTCTATTACAAAGTATAGCTTCTATTTTCTATGGGCAACAATTGTTCAAAATGTTCTTATGGGTAAATGCTGCCTATTTTTTCTATTGCATATAAACATTTGTCTTTTTGAAAAGAAAGCCCTCCAGAAGATAGCAATATGAATACCATGTTATAATTCATTTCTATAGATACAAAGTGAATACTTTTATTAAATAAAAATATGCAGAATTAGCCATTTGAATAAGATTATATCCAAAATGATATTTAGTAGATAGAGTAAGGATAAACCATAATAAACAAAAATTTCTTTACTGTATTGTGTTAAAACTCTCAAACTTCAGAGTGGTCAATTTATTAAATATCCAAGAATAACACAAGGTGACTAGACATGTGGTATAAAGAACAAAATATCAAGATGCGTTCTTTTCTGTTTTCATATACGAGATCTGACTATTAAGTTCATGAACTTGCTACCATGAGCTTACGTTGATAGCACTGTACAAACAACTTGGTAAGGTTTCATAACCTTGGTGTATCTGTGTCTCACAGCTGTGTTCGTGTCAATGTGTGGCAGTATCTTGCTGAGTGCCATTTACTATTGTTGTTGAATGTTTTTGTGGGCTGTTGCAAGAAAATTGGAGCTTGAATTAAAGCAACATTAAATTTCTTGTTAAACTTAGTAAGAGTGGAAGTGAAAAGAACATGTTAGTCCAAGTTTATGGGGATAATGCCATGAAGCAAATGACAGTGTACAAATGGATTCAATGACAGAAGGTGTCACTGATGAAGAGAGGTCAGGGAGGCCAGTAACAAGCAGAACTGATGAAAACATTGCGAACATTTGGCGAATTGCATGTCAAAATTGTTGGCTGACTGTGAGAAGCACAGCAAACCAACTGAAAATCTTGGTATTAAGAAGGTGTGTGCAAAAATGGTCCAGAAAGAGCTCACTGATGAACAAAAGCAAAGGAGAGTCGAAGTTTGCCAAGACCTTTTAGAAAGGCTTCAGAGGATCTTTTGGGCCATGTTATCACTGGTGATGAATTATGGGTATACTGATACAATCCTGAGACAAAGTGCCAAAGTGAACAATGGAAGTCAGCCAATTTTCCTCGACCAAAAATGTTGCATCAGTCCAAATCAATGTTGCTAATGATGTCAAACGATGTTGCTGACCGTTTTTTGTTATTAGAGGATTATTTATTATGAATTTGTACCAACTGGACAAAGTTCAAGTTAACTATTTGAAATGCTGAAAAGGCTTCATGAAAAAGTTAGATGAAAACTACCTAAAATTTTAGCCAACTACTCATGGCTCTTGGATCACAACCATGTACCCGCTCACTCGGCACTATCTATGAGGTAGTTTTAGCCAGTACACAAATAACTGTATTGGAACACCCTCCCTACTCACCTGACCTGGCCCCCAATGAATTTTTTTCTTTGCCTGAAGATAAAGGAAATATTGAAAGGAAGACATTTTGATGACATTCAGGACAGCGAGGGTAATACAAAGACAGCTCTGATTGCCCTTCCAGAAAAAGAGTTCCAAAATTGCTTTGAAGGGTGGACTAGGCACTGGCATTGGTGCATAGCTTTGCAAAAGGAGTACTTTGAAGGGGGCCATAGTGATATTAAGCAGTGAGGTATTTAACACTTTTTCTAGGATGAGTTTGCAAACTTAATTGTCAGAACTCGTATATTTATATGTGTGTAAACACACACACACACACACACACACACACACACGTAACTAACTGGAGACAGAGCCAAACAAACCCAATTAATTTATTAATAGCACTGTTTGGCACAATTGGCACGCCTGCTGAGAAGAGACCCAGTTTTGAGCTAAGCAAAATGCCAGAATTCGTTCTTCATAGTGAGAAAGATGTGCTTTCCTAGGTAAGTATTACCAACATTATGTGCATTGCATTCTGGGGGCAGCTAACTCTGCAAGCTGCTGGTATTATACTCAGCTAGTCAGTAAGAAAGACTAATATACATACAACATTTCTCTTAACTTTAACAAGAATTTGACCATCATGGATTTGAGATTTGTGTATGTGTTTGCACAGATGTGTGCACACATATGTTTATGTATTGGGTGTATTTTCTAAATTGCTGAGTTTGGTAAAAATATTCATGAATCTTCAGGTTTTTTTGTGTTTGGAAATGTGCACATTCTTAGGCAAGGGCATGCTTTTCTAATATGCATCTGTATTAAAATCTATTAAACTTTTCTTCATATCTCATAAAGCCTTCCTTTTTTTCAAACCTTTAGCAATTTGGTATTTATTTTGGAACAAAACCTATAAGAAACTTTTTAAAAATGATCTTGATTTTTTTTTTAAGCAAATTCTTAATGAGAAGCTAAGAAATTGGTAGATCGGGATCCTATTTGAAGCCAAGGCTGATAGCTCATTTTATTTTTATTATTATATTGAAATAATAATTTGTTGAATTTATTATAAAACTGAATTTCATTAGTAATTAGGAAATTAACAGATTACTCTTGGTGAAGAAGTCAACAAACTTTGCAATCACTTCATTTTTTGCTATATAAATTGTCATGTCCAGCACGACACAAGCAGTGAAAGAATGGGAAGGGCGGTGCAAAGTTAAGAAAAACAGTAGCCAAGGATATAGTATAAGCAGGGCCAAGGGCCTCCAGCCTCAAGGACTGAGAGCCTCGAGTCAGGCCAACGCACAGATTTTATTGATGGACATACATGGAAGTAAAACTGGTTTTTCCATGGTCTGTGAGTTACGTTGCCTAGCAAACTGCTTTTTCTGAAAGTCCCCATTGTGTTTCAATATGCATTGTGTTTCTATGAGAACATATAGCCCCAAGGACTCAGTGTACCACAACCACCCCAGGTTGCCTCAGTATCCAAGTCATCTCTAAGGAAGCATGACCAATGTTATTCTATCAGGTCATGACTGGCGCAGCATGGGACACAAGACAGCCAGGCAGCAGGAGATTGACCTCAGAGAGGGTGAGGGGCTGTGCCTCACCTCTCTTGAGCCCAAGCTCTCTCCTGATGGCCCCTATGTGACTGTGCCTGTCTTAGGTTGTTCCTCCCTAGAGGAATCTTACCCATCATTGACTAACCAGCCATCCTCCAGGGCCATAGAAGGTGATGTAAAGTGTGCAAGTGAAGGAGGAACAGTACCCCCGAGAGAGGGTCAGTTCTGTCTCCTAGATATTCTATGCCCCCATGGCCTCCATGCTTAGCTCCTCCCTTAGGATGTCATGGGGAATGCATGAGGGGACAGATGGGTTGGCAGTTGGAAGGCAACAGTAATATTATATTAGCATGGACACTTGTATTTAAGATATCTTTAGGGTAAAAAAAAATTTTAGGGTAAAGAAATTCTAGTTAAATAGTTCTTATTAAAAAAAAGAAAATTTTTCTTCAAATAAATTCTGCTAATGTGTCATGCTTTAATAATCCTAAGAATTTTTGTGTATCTGGAAGTGTGAGAAGTTTACCTGAAATTATTTTCAGTGCTATAAAATGGAGTGTTCCCTTTTCCAATTTTTACAATTGAATGTTGAATTGGATACTTCTCTGCTCTTCCATAGCCCTCCAGGCAACATATGTTATTAAACCACAGACAGTCACCAGGGAGAGCCATGAGCATGTGGGAAATTAGGGTTCCTAAGTAGAGAGAAGTTGGTAGATCTATAAAACTGTGGATAATCTCTCTCTTGGGCCATCTCTCTACTTTAAATTATCCCTGTTAACCAAAATAAACTTAAGGAATCATTCCATGGTTAATGTGCTTTGATATATTTTGCTCCATTGTGGTCAGGAGGCCTGTCTTACATTTCTATAACAAATGTTTTCTCTTGGTACTCGATGCTATTGATTTTGTGGGCAAAGGGACGTGATCAATGAAGTGACAGTTGCAGCCTAAAAATGATTGGGAAAGAAAATACAGTAATGATGAACTAACCTCAAAAGGCTTAGCTTTGAGATGCTTATCTGGACCTCTTGCCTTCTCAAAATTGGGAGGGAATCCTGGGAGAGCTACTTTTTGCAAGGATTCTGTTGACACATACTTCGTGTCAGGTCAAAAATACCATAAGAGCATCTTTTTCACTGTATTTTAGCCAAGGGGTTATAAACTCTTAAAGGGCGCCTTTACAAAAATAAAATAAACTTGTATTTGTTATATAATGGAGAGGGGTGACACTGAGTGTTCTTAATTTCAACCTAGTTCAAGTTCTGAGAAAAGATCCAGTTGCATTTCTTAACTCTTTTTCAGGTGTAAATGTAGCCATTCAAAAATTAAATTTCCTCTTTTATAGAAACACTGGTTGACAAATTCATTTTGGCTGTATCTGTACTGATAGTAAAGTTTTCACACTGTTCATAATAAAAAACAAAGCTTGACTTGTAACCGTGAGCTGATCTGAGTGTGCTTTTAGCCTAAGAAGCAATAACTGTTATTGTATACCTCTATCTGTTTTAGTTTGCCCCAAAGTATAGCTCTGAGAACTGGTGTTCTTCTAAGGGAACTGATATATTCATATAATCTTCCTCCCAGTGATACTTAACACATGTTTTTGAAAAATCTGAGCAATTTGACAAATTATACATGTGCCATTGTATTAAAAATGCTATCGTGAAAATTTACAGATTTCTCACATTAATCTTTACTTAATTTAAAAACAGTGGACATTTACAACTTATCAGATCATACTCTTATGTCATGAAATGATACTAACTAATGTATTATCAGGGTATGCTGAACACCCTAAAGAGTTAGTGTTATCATAGACATAGTATCTACTTTATAGCATTAAAAGACACAGCAGAAAAAATGAATTTTGTAGTCTAATACATTTACTTAAAATTATAAAACAGGTGCCTTTGGATATGTGTCTTATAAATTGGCTTTTCTCACAAATAAGATTTGGTAGTATTTTTTAAAACAGACTACTGATTAGTTGAACCAAAAAAACCTTCCACTCATGAGCTGCTTGTTCGATATCATTTCATTACAAAACCAAGGATTTTTTTGAGTATTATTTAGCTATTTCATTGACATGAAAACTGAACACTTGAGACTGCAGGCAGCAGAATGCCGTAGGCAACCAAGCATATCAAAACATAGTGCATGGAGAGACTTTTACTACTTCTGCTATTTAAAGACCTATTTTCATGAGCTTATTAGCTACTAGTGATCCCAAAGGAGACATACAATTAAAACTTAATCATACCAAAAGCTGGGATTCTTCTGATTCAGCGAACTTGTAATCTATTATATTTAGTAGTTTACTTGTAAATGTCTGAACACTGAGAATGAGAATCATATAAATGGACTTCATTCTGTAATGGTAAAACTCCTTTGAACTCCCATCACAGAATTTTCCTTTTCTGTGTTCACATCACTCTATTATGCCCCCTCCCCGCTTTTCACACTTTTCAGGGTTTCTAAATTGTGGCATCTCTCTTTTCTTTTGTGAAAGCAGAATAGCTCCCATGCCCTTTAACCATCACGTTATACCATTTCCTAGATCTTAGATATGAAATCAAATCCTTACAAAATAGATGATGCTGAAAAATTTGAGCCCACATTAGCAAGTCAAGGAAAGAGTTTAGAGATATATAAAAAAAACCACACTCAGATGATGCTATATTTATCCAAGAGCTCGAGGTGAACAGGGAGATTTTATTACTCAGAGTACTGAGAAGACTACACTCTTTCATTTACAAATATTGATTCTCAAGTGTGTCCCTCCCCTACCTCCCTGCTCTCACACCGTCTTTTGTTATGGGATAGTTTGAGCTTCCTGAAGCCGTGTGAAACAGAAAGAAGCAAAGAGAAAGAAAGGGAGGGTTGACTTTACACCCTGGAGCAAAGAAGTGTTTTCCACTGTTTTCATACAGAAACACTCAGCTTTGCTGCTGCAGAAAGAAGCCTGGTCATAGCAGATAGAGCAGGACAGGAGACTGGGCAACCAGGGATTCTGCTGGTTTTGATCTCGATCCAGACGAGAATCTGGGCCTTCAGAAAGGAAAGGCACCAGTGAAGTAGATTATGTGTCATTTGGGAACAGAAATTGATGCTCTCCTGGTTACTTCTCATTCCATACTTCTTCTTTATTCTAAGTTTACTCCTTTTAGCAAATTATTTTAAAATGAAGCTATGCATGTGTTTTAACTTTGATTTAAATTGTAATTGTGTACATTTATGTCCACTTCCATCTTTCTGTTGGGAAAAAGAACACAGGAGCAGTGGGTTCTTTCTATCAACTGAAGATTCTCTCATAATTTTGACTAAATTAAATGAAGAGAAAAGACCGAGTTCTGTGGCCATAAAAATAAACTTGTAGCTAAGAATACATACGTCGCATCACTAGTGGCCTGAAAGATAACATTAGTAGTTGGTTTTTAGGTTGGGTCAACCAGAAGCCCTGCTGATACGTAATTTTATTAGGCAGAATCTGGCACCAATGAGTTTGGTAGGAATCTCTTGCTTTCTGTCTTTTTAATTTCTACATCTTCATTTTTATTCTTACAATCACATTATACCTATTCCATCTTGTGATATAATGTTTGGAAATTTTTACCATTTAACACTGGAAATTATTTACTCTACCTGGAGGTAATTGGAGCTAAATTCCACATATAAATATATACTATTTTGAAAGAGTGAGTGACAACAAAAGTATCCAACACTACTGAAGACCTCTATTCTCTACTTCCTATGCAAGAGAGTTGATAGTTTCCCACTGAGACATGGATCACTTGTCCGATTATATATCCCAAGAATTCTCCATCATCTTTTAGGCAAATTTGTTCTGAAAGTGACCCACTTGCACATCAGGGCAACTTAAGTGATGACAGATCAAACTTGCACAAGAGAAAAATATCTTCATTTATTCATTTCATCCACATTAATTATACAAGTATACCCCCTGTATGCCAGATACTCTTCTTGGAATTTGAGAGATTCCTGTGAACAAAACAAAGATATATGCCTTTATGGGTTCACTATATGTTACCGTAAGATATAATTTACTATATATAGTAAGATATAAGTATATATATGTATACACCCCCCCACACACACACACACAAAAGTGTTGTCCAGAAAGTATCTAGCCACAAACCATTCTCATTATATTGAAAATGGCTGGCTTTTTTCGCGATATCCCTTCTGTATATATACATATATACAGATACACACACACACACACACACACGCACACACACACACACACACACATATAATTATATATGTATATATGTGTGTATATTTGGGGGACTAGTTAACAAGGTGAAATGTAATTCTATGGAAAAGGGGAAATTAAGAATACGGTAAGGAGGATTGGGAGTGTTGAGAACTGAGTGGAAGGCAGCTAGCTCTTTCTTTTTCCTTAACCTGAAACAGGCCTTTTTTACTCTGAAGGTACAGTTGCTTCTGTATGCTCTTGACTAATAAACTTTCTCTCTTCTCACACATATAAGTAGACTACCCAAGGGATCAACTTCACTGCTTGAAAGAGATACATGATTCATATTCTAGCTCTCTTTCTTGGGGTCATTTAAGAAGGACACACATTCTTTTTATAGTTCAGTCCTTTGGTGCATAGCCAAGAACAAGGCTGAGAGCAGGGGAGTTTAATGGATGATATGATGGGCAAACAATCCCCAAAACTGAACAACCTATTTCCTTGTTATAAGCCCACAAAGAGAAACCACATAAGAAATGGCTTGTGTAGAAAGTTGAATTGTTATTCCAAACAAAAACTGGGAAGGCCATGCATAGTCTAACAGTTAAGACTGGTGTGTGTCTATTCAATGACAATTACAGAGTGCTCATCAATGGCAGTCAATGTTCTAAGCATCATTTCCACCCTAAACGCATTTCTCACTCAAAATAGCTTAAGATAGTTGCTACTATCATTCACATTTCACAGATGAAGGAAGGATTTGTTGGTGAAACATTCTCAAAGCTGATGGTTCTTGGTCATTGATTATATGAATTGCTATTTTTGCCTTTCTCATGTTTAAAATGAGATTAATAGTACTTTCTTCATCTACTTTATGAGGGTCAAATGGCCTAGCTTATTGCTTGAACCACGGTTGTTGTCTCTAAAACTTCACTTTCTTTACCCCTTTCCAGAATATTTAGGTTACATGATAAAATTAGACTCTTTATTTTCCTATACTCTAGTTATACCAGCTTCCAATTTATTATATATGTAATTTATTACAGCTTCTTTTACTAATTAATGATCAGGATGCAATATTCCAATTGAAATAGACTGAAAAATAACAGTAAATATTCGTACACCATTTCTTATATTCTAGTACTATTCTAAAAACTTTACATTTCAATCTTTATCATAAACAATACTAATAGTGGCCTCATTATACAGACAAAGAAACTGAGGCACAAAAGAATCAGATCACTGCCCAAGTTCTTACATGGTGTATGTAGAGCTGATTCAAATGCAGACATTTGGGTCCAGAATTATATGTACCTAAGGATGATATGCACCTTCTTGCATATATTTATGCCATTAAAAAGAAGAGCAGTTTATAAAATTAAGCTTTATTATTGTGAAAATTTGAAGGTCTATTCCATGGTTTTGGATATTTGGTGGTTTTTATACCATATCCAGACAATGCTGTGCCCAGGAGCCATGTCAAGAAATTAATTGAAGACAATATTTATCAGCTAGATTTTTCTTCCAATCCAAAAATGCTGATAGGTATCACATTTTTGAATTGGTAGAACCACATGGTAACCACATGTCAAAATTTAGAATATTTTAACCACATAGCAAGAATTGCCTTAGAATCCCACAAGTTTTGACGGGTCATACTTGTGTGAACATGTTAATTAGCAAAGATTCAGCTCTGGAGCCCATTGACCTAAGAATAAATTATAAACCCATTTAGTTTTGTTTTTTTTTTCCCATAAATCGAAACTCAACTGTCCAAATTGCATTAACTTTTGTGAAAAACTTGGTCTCAGGTTATTGTTTGTGACATACAATAAATTTGAAAATTATACCAAATTGCTCCTGGAAATAAATATAATTAAAAGGCTTGGAAAGCCTTTTAATTTTTAGTAATTGTAATCGGTGATACATTTCTAGCAGTGCAATTTTTCGTATAAGCTGTTTATAAAGGAATTGTACTGAGACCCACTTCATTCTGAATTGTTTTTCTCTTTTTTAATGCAATAGAAACAATCCTCCCTGCTAGTGGAGAAAAATCCAACAGAAGACTTTTATAAACATAACAGATGTCCTATTACTTTTTCTTGCCCTCAGATATTTAAAAAGTGCATAAATATTGAAAATATTCAAGTATCTGTTTAGACATTATTACTGAAATCTTAGTTTTGGCTAAGCTGTTTAATGCACTGTATCCTACATTTAACAAAATTCTTAAATTTTAGATTTACACGTAGTCTTCCAGGGCAGGAGAGAGAGGTTGGTACTTTTTGCAGTTTGCCTCATCTTAACTGTGAAGAAAAACCAGAAGGTGATATTCCAGGGACTTTATTAGTCACTGTAAATATTAGAACCTGGCAGTTATTTGAAGGTTTTATCTAATCTAAAAGCACTGACATTATCTAAAAACAAATTACTATGAAAACCAGTCAATATTTTTTAGCTTATGATCTTTTTTTTTTTTTTTTTTTTTTTTTTTTTTTTTTTTTTTTTTTTTTTTTTTTTTTTTTTTTTTTTTTTTCAGAATCTTTGCCCACATCCATGGGATAATAAATCAGAATTTCTTATAATCCCTATAGATTTGGTTTATTCTCCTTAGCCATCTGTGTTTCTCATGACCTTGACATCAGGTCGAGCCCTTCACACTATTGTTCATGTAAATGGTCATAAGAACTTGTGTTTATTGAATGTCTAATATGTGCTAAGCTCTGTGTTACTCACTTCACAAATGCTGCCTCATTTAATCCACTCAATAATCACACAGAAGAAATAATACTAGCATTCCCAATTTATAAGTTAGGAAACTGAGATCTAGAAAGATAAAGAACTTGTTTAAGTCACAGAGTAAATGTCACCCCAAATACAGTTCTGGTCAATTCAACTTTAGAAACCAAGTCTTAACCACCAAGCTATTTTGGTAGCCAGTCCTTAAAGCCATTGGTGAGGCTTTGCATGTGGTGGCTTATTTCTATAGTGCCACTTATAATAATATCTGAGAAATTTCCCAATTTTTTTCTTATAAAATGTAAAATAAAAGTAGACATATTTTTATGCAACTAGAAAAAATAACATTCACTAGATGGTTGGTGTTTCCATTAAAGTGATTTGATAAATTAGCCAGTTAGCTTACCTGAGAATAACACCCTCAACTGGGCAATGAATAAATATATCTCATTGTAAACCAGATTTATTTGCTGATTAGCCATAAGGAATGGGAGGATACATTAATTTAGTAGGGCCATAACCAATTGCCACAAACTTGGTGGCTAAAAACAACAGAAGTGCATTCTCTCACAGTTCTGGAGTTCAGGAGTCAGAAATCACAGTGTTGGCAAAGCCACATTCCCTCCCAAGACTCTAAAAGAGAGTTCTTCCAGCCCCCTTCCAGATCTGGTGGCTCCAGGAGTTTTTTGGGTTATGGCTGCATAACTTCGATGTTGGCCTGTGTTTCACAGGGCCTTCTTTGTGTGTCTTCTCTTCTCTGTGTATTTTATGACACTTGTCATTAGATTTAGGACATACTCCACTAACCCAGGATGATCTCATTTGGAGATCCTTAAATTAATTACATCTGCAAAGACACTTTTTCCAAATAAAATCACATTCATAGGTTCTGAGAATTAGCACTTAGACGTAGCTTTACGGGTGGGTGGGGTTACAATTTACCCAGCTACAGTGGAAAATAAAATATGAAATGGTCCTTAGATCTTTACACTGTACACTGGAAGTTAAATCGGGCCATTAACTGAAGACTACAGAAAGGGAGAAATGTGGAGAGAGAAAGAAAGGAAGGAAGAATTGTATTTTATTGTGGACCTGTTGATATTGAGATACTAGTGTTTATGTTTGGGAATGGATTTAAATTTTTAATTTGATGCTCAAGAAAAAAGTCAGAACTGGAAATACTGTTCTTTTAAACACTTTGGCATATAAGGTGAAGTCATGGGAATGTTTCAGTTTGGATAAGGTGAGAGTACAAATAACCACAGGAGGATGAGAGAGTCCGATAGAGAGAATACCACAGGGCTTGGAGGCAAAAGAGGAACTACCAAAAGAGACTGAAAAGGACCATTCAGTCTGTGACAGAAATAACATACTGTGTTAAGTACCCAGAGGGTGCAAGAATGGAACTCAGAAAATGCAACAGAAGAAAAGGGAATGTAGAAAGATGCCAAATATAAACTGCCTATTTCGTGCGACTACCAGGTCTGTGTATTGCTAATGGGGAGAATCACAGCAACATTTCACTTCTTTACCCAGTGGTTATTCATTGAATGTTAACTTGTGAGAAGACTGTATGGATTTCATACCTTTTCATTTACCTCTAGTTTTTTTGTTTGACTCCAAACATGTGGACAATGAGAATCTAGTATAATTTTACTATATAGCAAACTGACCGGTATGATACATATCTGTGGTTGTCACTGTTAGACCTGACCCATGGTCCCTGTAGACCAGAAGGTTCTGAGCGACTGATTTTCCTCTCCCTTTGTGCACATGCGGATACTTAGTGATTCTGTCTATTAGACTAAGCAAGTAAACAAGCTTGGCCCTTTGGGCCACAAGGATGACACAGGCAGTAGGTTCAAGATATTTCCTGTCATTGTGTCGGCCTTTTTTCTTTTCAACTATTGTTTAGTTTGGTTTTGATGAAAACACAAACTTTGTATTTACAGCTTAAAAAAAGTATTCGTGTATATAAACCTTGCACCTACAGCTAATATTGGCAGTGTTTCTCAAATGTTTTTCATTATTATCTCCCTAAGGAGCCTTTTAGCCATTTTTTAACCTAACCACCACCCACATGATAGATTTTAACACCACTGTGTATCTATTTGTGTACTGTGCCCTTTGAAGGAGCAAAACCCATTGTAATATAAGAGTTTTAGAGTTTTTTGCAACCCCTCCTCTTGAAGTAATTTTTGCCCCCTATGGGCAATATTATCCTATTAAGAATGCATGGATTAGGGTCTTTGCATTAAAGTTCATTTTAGCACCTACAATGGTAAATGGCTATCCACTACATGAAAGCAGATACTTTACTTTGAATTAGGATCATTTTATGTTCAAGGGGAGCATATTTTACTTGCTTTCCTCTGCTGGAGATGTGGGTACATTATTAATAAAGCTAATGAAAATTTAACTTCACGGATACTTAGTGCTGAAGTTAAATTTTTATCACTATCACTATTACTTACTAATTAATTTCAATCAAGTGCCCACTGTAGTAGGTGTCTCCATCAGTCCATACCTTGGCTCAATGAATTGCTCCTGAATGACCTATGTATTATAAAAGTCATCTGCTATACTTTGTCACACAGAAAAGAAATGCATAAACATTGCCCCCTATTAGTACTGATCTTTAGTTCCTGAACTGCAATAATGGAAACTCATTTTAGACTATAGTCTCTGCACATTAATTAAATATATGTACTGATTTTCTGTTTTACAAACTTACTTTTTCAGAAGTATTCAGATGATGAAAATCTTTGGAGTTATCCTTATCACCCCCAACTCAGTCTACAAAGCCTATAGATCAAGAAACCCAATCGATTCTGCCTTCAGCATCCAACCACTTCTCACTACCCTTGGCATAGCTTGAGTGACAACTGTCTCCCACTTGCTTATCAGAAAATCCTCCTAGTTATGTCCCTCATTCCACCCTTTGCCCTCTGCAGTCTGCTCTCAACAGCAGTAGAGGATCTGTTAAAATAGGACTCATATCATGACACGCTTCTGCTCACTACCCACTACCAAGGCCCATCTCATTCAGTGTAAAAGCTGAGATCTTACCATGGTGTCTGAGGACCCACAGGGACATGACCTCTATCACATTGTCAGCTTCTTTGTACTCACTCAGCTTTGGCCACACTGACCTTTTTACTGCTGTTTCTTGAACAGTCTACAACATTCCTACCTCGGGGCTTTTGCATTATCATTCCCTTAACCCAGAATGGTCCTTCCCTAGATCTTCTCATGGTTTGCCTTCTTGTTTTCTTCTTATCTTAGTTCAAATACCTGCCAATTAATGAGGTATTCCCTGGCTACCACATTTTAAATAGACAAAATGGAAATAAACTGTTTTTGAGAATCTTTATCCCTTTTACTCTACTTTATATTTCTCTCAACATTTGAACCAACAGCATCCTAAATATATATAAAAGATTATCTCCACACGACAAATTTTACCTTTTGTGTTCATGGCTATATATCTAATGTCTGGCACATAACAGGTACTCAAAAATATCTCTTGAGTGCAATCCTTCAATTAAATTTTCTCATGCATTAATTATGTATTTATATATTTTAATATTTAAATTGGCCTGGGCATTATCTATTTAATTGATATCAATTAAATACTCTTTTCAATGAACTTCAAAATCACTCTTTTATCTTGTCCTCATGCCTATCCTCCCTGAGTCCCTTTTATTCAAAGCCAAGGAGTTGTTTGCCAGGAGTTGTTCTAGGGTCAGGGCATGAAAGAGTAAGGCAAATAGACGAGGTCCCTGGCCTATAGTTTAGTGTTTTGTTTTGTTTGCTTCCAACCCACACATTTTCTTAAGATTTTTAATAAGTTGGGCGAGCTTCCAGTTGTTTCGTATTGACTAATGTCTGTGGAGAAATACAAATAATATTTCTCTCTTTAATTAGGTATTACATAGTAAATATATTTCCTATCCAAATGATTATTGAAAACTATTTCATCTTATAGTAAATTTTTTCTTGGTGGAATGTGTTGTATTATGGAATTAGTCTGCATTTGTGTAATTGGGGTCAAAATCTTTTAAATCACTGATAGGTAAAGTAAACTCATATCAACTGCTTGAAAAGTGATTCAAACTTCCAAAATCATTTTTAATATAGTGAAGATATCCGATCACGGGCCCCCTGCATAATGGCCACAAGTTTGGCAGTGATGTGGTCCAGCTGAGTATCACAGACAGATCTCCAAAAACAGATACTCCTGGGTTCCTCAGTACAGATAACTCCATGACTCCCCACCGCTTCCAGCTGAAGTATGCCTCAGAGCCCTCAATCCCAGATGAGGTGCCCTCAGTGTCCAGTTATTCCAGATGCCCTCCATTAGTAGCCTCTAATGTAGCTCTAAAGATTCATTTGTGGGACTAGGCCACTTTTAAAGGCCTTTTCATACTGTGGGAGAAGGAAGTAGGTGAAGTGTTCAAGATTTACAAAAGCATTCTGAATTTGAATTTCTATAATGTTAAAGATCAGATATAGTAGATGATTTAAGGCTACAAAGTGGAAGAGGGGTCTCTGGGAAAGCAACACAGAGCGTTTTGAATTAAAGATGTCTTTAAACTAAATATCCATTTAGTTTGATGGGTACAGATCTAATTGGCCAATCGATGGCAAGGCAGACCCCTATAACTTATTAGGGGTCTGACTTGACATGTGACTTAATCAGTTTCTGTGACCTCAGGAATTGTTAGTTTGTTTTTTAAAATGTAGGGGTCTGAACCAGGCTATATATTTAGATTTTATAATCTTTGTAAGGGCTACCAAGTATTTGCTGCTTCCAAAGAATTACCATCTAGTTAGGGAATAAAATTAATGCAATAGTCAAGAGCTAAACTGGATGGCAAATATGTAAAGAACAAAGAAGATATCCATGTTAATTGATATAAAACTAGAGGAGATATCAGAAACACGGGAACTTGGAGCTAAAATGAGAGGCAGGTATCCTAGGTAGGGCAAAGACCAATAACCCTAGGAAAGTATAGGATGCAAGTATAAGAACAAGGAAATAAACTAGATTAAAAATCACATACAAAAAAGGAGTTTATATTTGATGATATATCCAAAAAGAGAAGTTTATTAAATAAAAGAGTAACAAAATGAAAGCAATATTTAAGAAAGAATAGTCGGACAGTGTTGGAGGATTTATTCATTGAATATTTATCAAGTGCAAATGATATGCCAAGCACTCTGCTAAGCAACTGAAAATTCAAATGTGGACAATTAAACACCCACGTTCCACTATCCAGAAGGCCCAGAGCATAGTTGTGGTAAGAGTGAGATGCAATAAACAACATGTTTTGGGGTGGCACCCATTCAAGTCTAGGAGACAGGATCAGAGAAGACTTTGAGGAGATAGTGACATTTGCTTTGGAAATGGAAAGTTGGAATTAATCCTGAAAGGTAGGGCTAGGGGTAGGATAATGGGCAGGGGGAGGGCAGGGCATGGAGTATTCCAGATGGAAGGACCAACATCTGCTAAAGTTCCAAAAAGAAAGGGAGTTGAGGTGGGAAAATAAAATCGGATGCTATTATAATTATCCAAGTATGAACTAATGATAGTCTAGGGCAAATTGGTAGCAATAAGAAGGGAAAGTAAAATACAAATCTGAGAGGTATTTTATTATAATAATAATTTCCAAATATACATTCAGAGAGTTCCAGTATTAAAATGTAAGTGGTTGCAGGTAAACCATTGTCTATGATTTTGTTACCCAAATATGCCAATGAAAACCATGCAAAATGCCTTTCCTTCTGTCTTTATTTGAATATACACATCAGGATGAATTGGAGATTATAAAATATTTACTTGTCATTTTGGAGAATAAGAAAATCTTTCTAACATAGACCATTTAGTGAGCAGAATTTAGGAATATAATATCCATATTATTTTGTCACATTATATCTTAGATCATCTTGGTATGTCATCTACCAGAGTTTTCTAGAAAGTTCAATTTTGTTTTTTATATCTTTTATTTCTTAGGCAATAATTTAAAATCAACTATTTCACCTTTGTCATGTGTTGCATCTCTGAGAAAAGAGAAGCATTTCTCATTTCCATATAGCAGATATAATGTAGGTAAATGGGCCTTCTAAGATCCTATGCTGAATATACTGATGAAAATTTCCTAAAAAATAAAATTTCCTAGATTTTATATATACTTTTGTTATCTATGTATCAGATGACTACTGTCTAAATCAGAAAAGCATTTAACTTATGATTGTTTTTAAAGTTTTCTTGTGGACTTCTACTGCAATGAATTCAAAAACAAAGAAGTTAATTTTAAAAGCTCATTTTATTGAGTTAATAGTGAATTAAAAAACAAATAAAATTAATTTTAGAGTCACTTAATTTAGATCAGAAGAGAATGAGTTTCCTTTATTAACTTAAATATTTTGGAATTCACTGTTTTAAAGTGCAATAAATGTTAGGTATTCTATTTCCCAAGAACTTCATTGTGCTCTGAGTTGTGTGAGCTTTCTCCACGTGGCTGAATTTTCTCTCATTTTGCATAATGGCCGACCTGTTCACAAATGGGCTGGTCTTAGTGTAAGTACACTAGGTATTTGTATATTGCATCCTGAAAAACTTAGCTTTTTGTTGATTTATTATTTTAATTTTCAGAGTGGATGTATTCCTGTGCAGCTGAAGTATATAGCACGTCAGTGGTTTTCTAACTGCCTGTTGCCAACACCATAAACTGTTGTGTGGTCATTATCTGTGATATCCTACCTGCCCCATTTGCTGTGTATAGGCATTAGTTTAAAATAAAAATTGAGTGAATTGGGTTGTATAAAAGAAGTGATATGTCAGTAATTCTTCATTTTTTCCATTGTATTTGAAGAAATGAAAATCTGAAAAAGGTAAAATAATGTTAGCTGTAAAAAAATATGTTTAACTTACAATCGACTTTGTTAAATGAAAGTGCTAAATGCCCCAGAATGTGCAAACCTTAAATTTTACATTTCCCTATCTTTGTTCCTTAATCCATTATATTATGTTGGAGAAACAAAATCCTCTATATACTATATGCAGTGGTAAATGTAGTCTGTTGGCTGCCATTTATTCAAAGATAAGATGAATTATTATTATTATTACTGGTCACATGTGTGGTGTTGTGGGTGAGCAATCTTCTGAAAAAATAAAAAACAAGAACATCTTTTATCTGCTGGTTTTACTTATGGATAAAATGGAAAAAAATGTAATTGAAGAAAGTCTTACCTCCCCAGCTGAGGCTGAAAATGGAGCTGTCAGACCTGAAGACTGGTTAGGGCAGCAGCCATGTAAAATGTCTCCACTAATTGGCTGACATTCAGAGCTTGAGGATCAGCATCTGTTGGAGCAAGTTTAGTCTGGATATAAGGCAGATTTTTCATTTATTTCAATTAATTACCATACACATCAAAATCTCTTCTCAACAAATTCTCCAATGAATACCTATAAGAAGGAAAGAGTGCTTAGGTGTGCATACACTTGTACTGACTCTTTCTCAGCTTTCTATGTACAATCAACTCATTTTTATTCATACAGAAACTTGCTTGACCTTTTGTAGAATGATGAAAATACATAGCTGTACATCAAAAACAATTTTGATATAATTGCAGGGAGAAAGTGCTAATGGCAGACTATACATGTTATATACAGTATGTGGGAAATTGTATGTAGTATGCATGTCTCTATGTGGAAATAATGCTACTATAAAACAATGGAAAGTTGTCATTGCTGCATGCTTATAATAGCTATAAGTACATAACATGCATATTGCAATATCTGTGTACTTTGCAAAAATACTCCTTTATTTGGAAGTAGTGTAATTCTATATGATGCAGTGCTCTAATTAGAAAAGTGCTTTATTGGACAGAAAAATAAATAGGCCACTCTAATCTGCATATTGTAACTGGTTACTATAGAATGTGTGATGTGTATAACATATGCCTAAAATGTATACATTTATTAGTTTTACTATAATATTTTTCTGCAAATATATATGAATTGAGGAGAGACATTTATTATTTGCCAAAAAACAGCTTTAAAACAATAGGAAAGGGACTTGTTTATTCAATAACAGATAATTTGTATATATGTTAGCTTTAAAGAAACATGAGTACGTTGTAATTGCTATTGAGTCATTATTTATTATTGCAATTCCTAAATCAGAATACTTGTCATGCTGTAGCCTAGTATACCCTTGTAGATTTAATATTTATGAAGTAGTTTATTATTATGAAGATGTAGAGAAAATGGACTCCTTAATATAGTGTAAATAAAACACCCATGCTAAGTGTATGTGTTGACACTTATATTAGGTGAAGAGAAATAGGACATTCAAACCTTTATGGATATAATCTAGCAAATCTTTGCCATTTGAATTCTAGAAAAAGTGGAATTCCTGCAGTGAGAAAACAAATCAGAAAATTGATAATTAACTCCCTCAATATTCTCTCTCCATAAATCCTTTGACATAGGCTCATAAAAATAATTTTAAATTTTTAATATAATTATGCAGAATTTTAGACATAGAAAAAAATGTAACATTATACATGTACCCATTCCACTTAAAACTTTGCCATTGATTCAATCCTCATTTGAACCCTTTCAAGTCACTTCCTATATCCTCCACCACCGGATTGAATTAGGCCTTTCAAAAGTGCATGTTTTAAATGCCTACATTTAGCTTTCTGTGAAAACAGTCAACTAGCTAATTACATAAATTAAACAGCTAAGAGCAAACTAGGTATTTTCAAATACACCAAAGTTGAACTTTCTCAGTTCTAGAATGTTTCGCTTACATTCTCCATAGACATCTAACCAAAGCAAGCCTCTGGCAATTATCCATTTGTTTGTTTGTTTATTTTAAGGAGTTAAGAAGAGGTGGGAGCAATATCCTAGGGGTTGCCTGAATTACCTGGGAAGGTGCCTTCACTTCCCTCCCTTTCAATTTCCACAGGGGGGGCCCTTGCAAGTATACTTCTTTGAAACCATGTTTAGCTAATGATTCAAGAGGACTACTCAGAACTATTGAAGAGCACCTCAAAAACAGATGCTAAGTCGACTTTGGTCAGGTTCTACTGGTAGAGCCATCAGCAGCAGACCAAGTTGAAATAAACTGAATCGAAATCCACAAAGGAGCATTCTGTTTGTGGATAGTATTGGGTCAATTTTCCTGTCCCATTGGAATTCAGAGACAGTCTTTCTCTCATAGGTGAGCGAGTACTTCTAGACATTCAGTGCCTTTCAGAAGGCTAGAGAAGCATGTAAGATTAATTATATAATTCAGGTTTTACTCCTTTAAAAGTGTTATTACATAAATACAATGCATTATTTTTTAGTTGATTAATCTTCATGATCTCATAATTTGTATTGCCTATATCAATCATTTGTATTATATTAAACAAATCTATGAAAGGAAATGTTTTTATTGGGGGAGGTGGTGAGGAAACACAAACATCTGGCAACCACACCTTGAGTCACTGTAGCCCCTGGAGTCATGGTATGGTGCATTAATTTCTCAGTTTGTAATTTGCCGACTGCAGTTAATGGAACCAATTTTCATTACATCTGTTCTATGGTTCAAAGAGCTCTTTTAGTTTCCAAAGGGGCCCAGCTTCACACAGATTCTGCGAGGGCTAATACACTATTTCTCGAAGTATTAGATAGCTGAGGATGATTCCTAATTTTACAGCAAACAAGTTGTTTTTTATAGAGGCAAGCTTTATATTCATGACTTAGCACTGGTAGATTTCAAATTCAAGTATAGCATGCCCTTTTCCCAGGAATTACATATTGATTTTCATGTCGTTTTCTTCATAATACCCACTGATACCCTGTCTTTGGAATTGGTGGTAGATTTATTGTTTACTAGTTAAAGGAAACATAATTATGCTTAAGTAAATCCTCTTTGTAAATTGTAGGAGGTTAGAAGATGAATATTTCTTAGGCAAATATGGAATTTATAAATGATTTTACAATTTATTATAGTCTGCATTATTTATGGACAAAAGAGGGTCATAGCTCTTCAGAGTGTGTAGTGGGAGCATTTTTAATAGTAGAAATGGTTTTGCTTGGGCAACTTTACATTCTTGGTGTGTAATTTTAATCTCCATAAAAATATGTCTCTGTTGTGTAATACCAAATGTAGGATTCCAATTGAAAGCAACTTTCAATGCAAAGGGTTTTCTCATGGGCAGGAGAGAAATTTGAAATGTTCTACAACGCTTTGAAGTTCTAAAGCTTCAGCTGGGAGAATTATAAAGCATTAAACCTGAAAAGTTTCCACCTGATGGTCATGAAATAGCATGCCTATATGAAAACTGACTGCTTCACTTCCTCAGGCAATTTTTTTTTCCTTTTTAAGTTTCAAAAATATCATGCATCATGTATATTGAGAAGATCATCTTAGACTTCATCCTTTTGAAATCATTGAAGTACATAACATAGCTGTGTTTATATATGAAGGTTCAATGACATAATAATCTATTTGTACTGGGAGCTTCACCATACCTAGAGAAATGAAGTTTGTACCCAAATTAGAGGTGACTTTGTATTTTGTAACCAGATTCAAATTGTCATTTT
This sequence comes from Lyroderma lyra, assembly GCA_004026885.1. Lineage (NCBI taxonomy): Eukaryota > Metazoa > Chordata > Mammalia > Chiroptera > Megadermatidae > Lyroderma > Lyroderma lyra. Next base: position 174,753 of record PVJL010002348.1, on the reverse strand, counting down.
GTTTTTGCCTAAGAGCTGAAAAATAAGTAGTTTACTGCTAGTTATAGTCCAAATTTATAGTTACATTTTTACCTTATAGCTTACCTAACAGTTCTATTTGCATCTTACTCATGTCTCACCACAACTTGAGTTAAGGTTGAAGAGCAAGAAAGTGACAAAAATCAGACTTATGACTTGTGAGTCCAAATACCAAACATCTTATCTATATATTGTCCTCTGTTATTATTGTCTTATTATTAGATCTTAATTTCAGGTTTTTATGTCTAGCATTGGGAAACTAAGTAAGGAGATAAAGGTAATTTTCAAACACAATGAACAATTGGGCATTATAAGACTATTTGCCTTTCATCAAGCTGAAAATATAGTTATGACAGCTAGTATTATTAAAGCGCATCTGCTGACCACCACCCCTCCAAAAAAGTCCAGCAAGCATTGATAGCTATATAAAATGAAATAAAGACAATGTCTCTCCTCTCTAGGAAACCAGATAAAAATAGTAAATTAGGCATTAGGTATTATTTCAGTGATATACTTAGGCAATGCTTGATTTTTTTTTTTTTTTTTTTCTTTTTGGTATGTGGGTAGCTCCCTGGCTGGGAATCGAACCCAGGCCGCAGCACTGACAGCGCCAACGCCGAAGCCTTAAGCCACTACACCAGCAGGGAACTCCCAGCAATGCTTGATATTACATCTGACTGCCAGTAGATACAGATGTGTCCTAAAGTAAAAAATCAGGTGTTCATCCACAGAAGGACAGTTGTTGCATTCCTGTAATCACCAAGTGCCTCATTTACTGGAGTCAATATAAATGAATAGGACCCAGTGTCTGCCATAGACACAAGTCTCAAGAGAAAGACATTGTCTCATTTATGTTAAAAGGTTTGGTAACAAATTTAAACAAAAACACCCACCATGAGATGATTCAATCACTGTCAAATGGCTAGAACTTCAGTGTTTTCACACTTACAATAAGTCAATTTAAAAATACATACTGAATATCTATTATGGATGTGTCCTATTGCTGAATGATGGAGTACATGGCAATTCATGATAAGGTTCTGGACCTTAAAGAGCTTGCAACTACTCAGAAGAATGAAGAGAGCAAACCCGTGACTTGACAAATATCATGGCAGGATGGAACCTTTCTTCGAAAGTTACAATATGACCATTCATTTTTTTTAAGTATTTCAGACATTTCATCACACAACAGAACATATCTTCATATAGGGCCATAAGAACTCAACAGCAAATGGACATAAAAATTTATCCTGTATAGAGTTTAAAATGGGGCCTCTAAAATTATTGTCTTTCATTATTCTAACGTACTTGCTTCTCAGATTCTAGAATTTTTGACATTAGGATTTATTTTAACAAATTATGGCATATTAGTATTATGTCATTAGTTAAGTTACTTTTCTCTTGCCCAGTGATATGTAAAATAATAGTGAATGTTACAAATAACAATAATTTAGATGTAGTGAGATGTAGTATATAATAAAAAATATTGATACCTCACCATGGTATCAATTTTCAATTTTAATAGATTGTTTTAAAAATTCCACATAAAACATTAAAATGATCATCACTGATTAAGAATTAATGTTCTTGTCATTCTGCTAGCCACATTATTTAATCTTCATAAAATTTTTACAAAATAAATCTTGGTTGTTGCGTCATAGATGAGTAAACTGAGGGTAGAGAATTAAAGTAACTTGTCCAAGTTAGAGTGGTGTCAGAAACACCTATATATCCAACTCATGCATTTTTTCTATTTAAAATAAAGTGTTCAACAATCAACCATAATGAGGTGGTAGATTTGATAATTATTGTATTTACCTTCTTAAAATTTGAGGTTCTTCAGAAATTTATGGTTTTCAACCTCTGGTCCAAGGACTGAGTCTGATCCATCAGGAATTTTCTGTAGGTCCATGAAATATTTTCATATTCTCAGGACGTATTTATAAGAGAAGAAAAAATTTACTTCAGAATGATTTAAACTATTTCATGGACCAGCAGGAAATTTCTGTCAGACCCGACCCGGTCTGCAGACCAGCAGTTGAAAACCACTGATTTGGATGATCTGGGTCTCTTAAAAAAGGTTTTTTAAGTAAGTGTGAAATGATACCTTCTATCTTTTTTTTTCTCCATGCATTTCCTCCAGTAGACAGGAACAAACAAAATCATCCCACTGACTTCTGAATTCATAATCTTGGGTTATATTAGAGCTGAAAGGCCCTCACAAATCATCTTCTCAACCCCCATTAAACAGCTGATGCTCAAAAGTACTTCCGTCAAGGTGGACAGTCTGCTCAGGCAAGGCTGCAACCTTGGGTGAGTGCTAGTTATGGGTGCTATTCCATTTCATTCTTGCCTTGATCTCCCCTGAATGGTTATCTCAACTTCACCAGAGGTGTCCAGCCAGTACTTGTCATCAGTGACGAAAACCACGTTGTTTCTCTTTGTCATAGAAAATTACATTTACAACGATCTACTGATCCTGCATTCCTTTCATCTTTCACTTTTTCTCTTTAGTTCCTTCAAGCCAAGAAAGGCACCCAAGTGTTCATCCTAAAAAATAACAGCAGGGAACAAAAAATGCCTTTTGATGCTACTTCATCTTTCATGTTCACAGCCATGGCTAAAACAGTCTCTGCGGTCAGTCTGGCTTCTTGTCCCAGAGGTCTGAGCAGATGCCGATAGATTTCCTACATATAAAATGCTTAGCCCAATGACCCTTCTGGAAACCTAATCCCGAAATATCTCCCCTACATCAATTTTTCCATAAATCTTCATTTAAAAAGCAAAACTACTTAAAATAGTGTTCTGCTACACCAAAATTACCTCCCCTAATCTATCTTCTTGTACAGTAGTCATAATTCCTATTACATAAAACCCAAAGATTCAGGGCACACAGACTGTGACGGTATCTCAAATTGCACTTGACAGTTCGTTGACATGCTTTGGGTACTTCACCCTTCACTGAAAAGTCAGAAGAATTATAAGGCTGTTGGCACTAACATTTGAACAGAAATTGAAAGAAATGCCCACCAGTGCAAAGAGTACCCTGAGGATGTATGTGCTATTGCCTTTTTAGACATGGACAAAAGTTGCCTGAGGCATCAGGAATACAAAATAAATCACAGAGATTGGAGAGGTGTGGGCCTTTACTTGGATGGGCAAATGCAGAGAAAAGCTAAAGACCAAGAGAGGCATGTGCAACTCCCTGTACTCATTGCACTGACTAACATTGTAGTGTGCTTTTCTTTTTTTCTTTTTTTTCCCCTAATTTCCTCTAAGCTTGTCTGGTTTCTTTGAGCAGCAGACCTGTGATCCTTTACTAATTTGCTTTGCTAAAGTAAAGTTACCGATATGATTGAAGCCAGAGTGGGAGGCCAGATGCTAACGTACTGCTTGCACCTGTCTCCAGCCAGCCCTGCACATTTATCTGTGAAGAAGACATGGAAATGCATGCACGCACACACAGACTCTGACCATATGCTTAAATCTGCACAAAGCTCTAGGAAACAGCTCTTCTCTATGCAATAAGCCTCCTCAAGATTTGCTGAAGGACAAAAGAACACAAGTATCAAGCTCTCTAACCTCCACCTTAAAAAATATGTTTATTGCCCAAATAATTATGTGAGGGCACATTTTTAGTCACTGGTGAATGATGCTGCAATGCCGATTTCTTTTCCACTAAAAATCCCCTAAACAACAAAAGTAACTTCTTCAGCCTAGTCTCTAGACAATTTGATGTGCCTTCTAAACAAAAACAACCAAGATAATTCATCTTGTTCCTTTTCAAGTTAGAAGGCAACAGAGAACATTGTTACAAAGTAATTGTGTGAATGCTAACATAGATAAGTTCCACTTGGGCATTTTCAGCACTAAACTCACAGCAGCCTGAGATCTTGCCCGGTTTGAGCAAGATCAATCACAAGGTTGCAGGGTAGACTCCCTCTGGCTTTGGATTGCTCAATTTATTCAGAATGAACTGGGGTCCATATTGTCAGCTTTCTAACTTGTCAGCTTTGGATGCTAAAAATGCAGTTTCTTCTGCAAAATAAGAAGGAAAAATAATCCAATCTTCTGATCCTTCTTTCTAATCTTTTGTCTTTTTTCATGACACCGAATCAAAAGAAAAAAGGAAGTCCTGGCAGTTTTAAAATATTCTGGCCCAGACCATGGGGTGGATAGTTTTCAGATTTGGTGATGGGATTACTTTATATGGTAAATTAATGACCATATTTACATTTTTAGAAGTAAAACTATATCTTATTATAGGGGCAACAGTTTATCATAGAGCCTGGAGAAGTCAAACTTCAACATTTATAATCATAAGATAATGCCACAATAATTTCTACTTCAGTTTCTACTTTCAGAAGAAAGATCCTCCTAAGCTGTACTTCCATGGTAATTTTAAATATTATAACACAAAAGAAACAAAGCCACCAGACTGGTATTCAGATGATTATTCCCACTTTTATTTTAAGGCTCAGGAACACAAACTAAGACACTCGAGGTTTTCAACTGATTTTGTAATGTGAAAGTATCATGAAAAGAATGAATGAAGATGTGTAAAAAGCACTAAACTATAGGAGTCTGAAACAGGAAGAAGAAACATCAGTTTCATCATTAGTTGGGTAAAAAATGTGATTTTTCCAGGAAACAATGGAATCTAAGGACCACCCTTTGGAAAGTTAACTCCATTGTCTAGCTTAAAAGATTCTTTTGTTTATTGTTAAATGTGTGTGTGGGGGGGTGACATCGGTTAGCAAAAATTACCTAGGTCCCAGGTGTACAATTCTGTAGTGTGTCGTCTACGTGCTGCATTATGTGCTCACCACCCAGAGTCAGTTCTCTTCCCATCACCATGTATTTGAGTCCCCCTCCCTCCTATCCCACCCTTTTCCCCCTTAACCTTCCAGTAACTACTAAACTATTGACTGAGGTTTTGTTCCTTTGTTGCTTTCAGTTTTATATTCCGCATATGAGTGAAGTCATACAGTTCTTTGTTTTTTCTGTCTGGCTTATATCACTAAGCATGATGATCTCCAGGTCCATCCATTTTGTCGCAAATGGCAATATTTCATCTTTTCTTACAGCTGAGTAATATTCCATTGTGTAAATGTACCACAGCTTCTTTATCCAGTCATCTGTCGCAGGGCACTTGGGTTGTTTCCATGTTTGGGCCACGGTGAACAATGCTGCAATGAACATTGGGGTACATAAGTCTTTGAGGACTAAGGTTTTCAAATTTGGGGGTAGGTACCCAGAATGGGGATTGCCGGGTCATACGGTAGCTGTTCCCAATTCTCTAAAGGAACCTCCACACTGCCTTCCATAGCAGTTGTACCAATTTGTATTTCCAACAGGAGTGTGCAAGGATCCCTTTCTCTCCACATCCTCTCCAGCACTTGTTATTCCTTGTCTTGTTGATAATAGCCATTCTCACAGGTGTGAGGTGGTATCTCATTGTGGTTTTGATTTGCATTTCCCTGAGAGCTAATGAGGATGAGCATCTTTCATTTGTCTTCATGGGTGAAGTGTTTGTTGCTGAGTCATATGACTTCTTTATGTATTTTAGATATTAGTCCCTTATCAGGGGCATTGTTTGCAATTATTTCCTCCCATTTGGTTGGCTGCCTCTTTGCTTTATTGGTGATTTCTTTTGCTCTGTGGAAGCTTTTAGTTTGATATAGTCCCATCCATTTAGTTTTGCTTTTACTTCCTTTGCCTTTGAGGTCAGGTTCATGAAGTCCTCCCTGAGCCCTAGATCTATAAGTTTAGTATCAATGCTTTCTTTTATATAGCTTATTGCTTTGGGTCTCATGTGGAGGGCTTTAATCCATTTTGAGTTAATTTTAGTATATGGTGACAGTTCAAATTTCAGATTCGTTCTTTTGCATGTGGTTTTCCAATTATTCTACCACCATCTACTGAAGAGGCTTTCTTTTCCCCATTGTATATTTTTTGCTCCTTTATTAAAAATTATTTGACCATATTATTTGTGGATATATGTCTGAGTTTTCGATTCTGTTCCATTGGTCTTGAGTCTGTTTTTCTGCCAATACCAAGCTGTTTCATTACTGATGCTTTTTAGTGTAAATTAAAGTTGGGGAGTGAGATACCACTAGCCTTATTCTTTTTATGTAGTATTACTTTGGCAATTCGAAGTCTTTCGTGGTTCCATACAAATCGGACAACTTTTAAAATCCATTTTGAAAAGAATGTATGTGGGATTTTAATGGGAATTGAATTAAATCTGTATATTGCTTTGGGTAATATGGCCATTTTAACAGTGTTAAGTCTTATGATCCCTGAACACGAAGTATCTTCACATTTTTTTCTATTTCTTTTAATAGTGTCTTATAGTTTCAGTGTGTAAGGTTGTCACCTTCTCTGTTAAATTAATTCCCTGTTATTTTATTGTTTTTGTTGCAATTGCAAAAAGTATTGATTCTATCATTTCTTTTTCTGATTTGTTGTTTGCAATGGGATGCAATTGATTTTTGTACATTGATTTGTATTCTGCATATTTGCTCTATTCGTTTATTATTTCTAATAGTCTTTTGGTAGAGTATTTGGAATTTTCTATATACAGGACCATGTTATCTGCAAATAGCAACAGTTTGAATTCTTCTCTCCCAATTTGGATACCTTTAATTCCGTTGTCTTGCCTGATTGTTCTGGCTAGAACTTCCAATACTATATTGAATAGCAGTGGTGACAGGGGGCATCACTATCTTGTTCCTGGTTTTAGGGGAATGGGCTTCAGCTTTTCCTCATTCAGTATGATGTTAGCCGAGGGCTTGTCATATATGGCCTTTATTATGTTGAGGTAGTTTCCTTCTATAACCATTTTATTAAGTGTTTTAATAAAAAAATGGATATTATATCTTGACTGCTTTTTCTGCATCAGTTCATATTATCATATAATTTTTATCTTTTATTTTGTTTATGTGGTGTATCACATTGATAGATTTGCATATATTGAGCCATGCTTGTGCTCCTGGGATAAATCCCACTTGATCATGGTATATAATATTTTTGATGCGTTGTTTTGTTCTATTTGCTAAAATTTGATTAGGATTTCTACAGCTGTATTCATCAGAGATATTGGTCTAGAGTTTTCTTTTTGTGTGTATTATCCTTACCAGGTTTTGGTATTAGGGTAATGCTGGCTTTGTAGAATGAGTTGGGAAGTATTGCCTCTTCTTCAATTTTTTGGAAATCTGTGGGGATAGGTGTTAATTCTTCTTTGAATGCTTGGTAAAAGTCATTGGTGAGACCATCTGGTCCAGGACTTCTGCCTTTGGGGAGGTTTTGGATGACTGTTCAATTTTTTTTTACCATTGATTTGATTGGTCTATTTAGATTATCCAGTTCTTCTTGGTTCAGTCTAAGTAGACTATATGCTACTATAAACTTGTTCATTTCTTCTAGGTTGTTAAATTTGGTGGCATAAAGCCCTTCATAATATTTTCTTATGATTCTTTGTATTTCTGTAGTATCAGTTGTAATTTTTTCCTCTTTAATTTCTAATTTTGGTTATGTGTGTTTTTGTATTTTTGTCCTTTGGTTAGCCTAGTCAGAGGGTTGTCAATTTTATTGATTTTTTTAAAGAGCCAGCTCTTTGTTGCATTAATTTTTTCCTTTTGTCTTTCTGTTCTCAATTTTGTTTACTTGTACTCTAATTTTTATTATTTCCTTTCTTTGCTGATTTTGGATATTTTTTTGTTGTTGTTCTTCTAGTTTTTTAAGATGGAATATTAGGATGTTTACTTGTAGTTTTTCTTTTTTCTTAAGCTAGGCCTATAATAATATAAATTTCCCTCTAATTACTGCTTTCACTGCATCCCAATAATTTGATGTGTTGTATTTTCATTGTCATTAGTTTCTATGTGTTTTTAAATCTCTTCTTTTAGTTGTTTTTTAATCCAGTTATTTTTTAAAAGGATGATTAATCTCCATGTATATGTGATTATTTTTCTGCTTTCTTTTTGCAGTTGATCTCCAATTTCAAAGCTTTATGTTTTGAGAGTGCACTTGGTATGATTTCAATCTTCTTGAATTTGTTGAGGCTAGCTTTGTGTTCCAACATATGGTCTATCCTTGAGAATATTCCATGTGTACTAGAAAAAAGGTATAATCATTTGTTGTCAGATGAAGTGTCCTGTAAATGTCTATTATGTTCAATTACAGTATCATATAAAGCTGGTATTTCCCTAATTATGTTCTGTTTGGATGATCTGTTCATAGCTGTTGATAGGGTCTTTAGGTCCCCCACTATAATTGTGTTTTTCTCAGTTTCTCCTTTTAGATCTGTTAGTAGTTGCTTGGTAAATTTTGGTGCTTCCTGATTGGGGTTATATATATTAATGAGTGTCATGTCTTCTTGTTGTATTTCTCTTTTGTCACTATAAAATGTCCATTTTTATCTCTTGTTACCTTTTCATCAGATATGTATGGCAACTCCTGCTTTTCTTGGATGCCATTTGCTTGGAGTATTGTTTTCCACTCTTTTGCTCTGAGTCTGTGTTTGTCTTTATGGATGAGATGTGTCTCTTGAACACAGCATATGGATGGGTTTTGTTTTTAAATCCAGTCTGCTACTCTGTGCCTTTTTATTGGTGAATTCAGTCCATTTATAATTAGAATGATGATTGATATATGAGGATTTCCGATGGCCATTAGTTCTTCCCCTTTTTATTTCTTTTTTGTTGTTCCAACTCTTCGCCACTTATTTTCATTTTCTTGCTTTAGGTCAAATAGCCTCTGTCAGTATTTCATTAAATGCCAGGCTTGTGCTGGAGAATTCCCTCAGCTTCTGTATGTCTGAAAAGGTTTGTATTCTTCCTTCATATCTGAAGGATAATTTTGCTGGGTAATTTATTCTTGGCTGAAAGTTTCTCTCGTTTAGTATTTTGAATATTTGATTCTACTCCCTTTTGGCTTATAGAGTTTCTGCTGAGAAGTCTGATGATAGCCTATTGGGCTTTCCTTTAAAGGTTATAGTTCCCCACCTTCCCCTGGCTGCCTTGAGAATTATCTCTTCATCTTTGATTTAGACATCTTCAGTATAAAGTGGCTTGGAGATGATCTGCTGGGGTCCAGGTAGCTAAGGGATCTATTTTCTTCCTGAATTTTAGGTTCCAGATCTTCCCATAGGTTGAAAATCTCTTGTCCACTATTTGTTTGAGTAAGCTCTCTGTAGAATTCTATTCTGTACCTTCTGCAAGTCCTATTTTTCTAATGTTGTTCTTTCTAATGGAGTCAGGTAGTTCTTGTAGAGTTCTTTCAGTTCTTTTGACTCTGAAGTCTCTATCTTCTTCTTTTTGTTTCCATGTTCCAATCTTTGATATCATGAATTCTTTCCTCCATCTGGTTGGCCCTGTTTCCTGTAATAGTTAGTTCATTTCTCAGTTCTTTTATTGCATTGTTTAACTCTTAAATTTCTATTGTGTTATTTTTTTATATATATATTTAATTTCTTTGTTAAAACGCTCCTTTTGTCACAGATTTTCTTTGTGAGATCATTTATCTGTGTCTGGGTACTCTGCCAACATTGTTTTGGCCCTCTGAGTGTCTTAAGAATTGCAGCCCTGTATTCTGTGTCAATTCTAGATCATATATTTCCAGATCTATAAGTTCCTTTTCTGGAGATTTTTCTCCTCAGTGGCTTTTTTATCCTAAGGTACTAATTGTACTTGATGTGTTTATTTTTCTGGGCAAGAGGGCTTTTTTTCATGGCAGATATAGAGATATCTTTCTTCCCTTCCTTCCTTCCTTCCCTCCCTCCCTCCCTCCCTTGCTCCCTCTTTCTTTCTTTTTCTTTCTTTCCTTTTTTCTTTCTTTCTTTTCTCTCTATTTCTTTCTTTCTTTTTCTTTTTCTAGTTGTTATAACTGTAATGTCTTCCAATATTTTTCTCTTGTTTATTGCAACTCCTATCCTTGGAAGCTTTCCTGCAAAGGGAGCTTCCCTTCTTTTGATTCAGTCACCTTCATCTCAATATGCCTCCTTGTTTTGGAAAACGTGGTGAATGATGGTATGCTATTCCTCTGAGATCAGCACAGGGAAAAGCTGTTGTGCCTGTGTTTTGGAGGTTTCCTGAGCTCTACTGCAAGTTTCTGCCAGTGCTGGGTTCATTGGAAAGGGCATAGGTTAGTTTGCCTTTGTTTTTTTTTCCAGCTAGCTGTAAAGCAGACACTAGGTGGAGTTGGGTGTGGGGTGCAAGCTTTGGGAGGAGGCTAGCGGAAGCAGCCAGGCCCCATTTCTCTGGTTTCTGCCTGGGTTTGGAGGCATGTAGTCAGCAGTTGCTGTGTTTCCTGTGGTAGCTACGCTGGTTGTCAGGGAAGCCCGGGTGGGCGGGCAGAAGATGGTCTAGGAACTGGCTATGATCACGTTGGTCACAGGCTGAGTGCACGTCTGGCTCCTCCTTTCTCCTTTCTCTTGAGCCCGAGTTCACTCAGGACTGTGTTTTATTCTGGTCAGCATTTCCATGGCAGCTGGTTCTCAGTTTCAAACTTGCCCAGAGCTGATTTGTGACCATGGTGCCATGCTGTGTCTGAGGCCTCTATTCCTGCTCAGGGTGGTTCACATGCTTTGTTCAGCCTCTAACCTTCATTGGGGTGCAGCATTCCAGTTGGGACCCTAGTGCACTGCCACTTATTTGGGTTTCAACTCACGCACGGTCTCACAGGATTTCAGCCACTCTCACCTCTGGTCTTGCACCACCCAGCCTCCAACACACCAAGGACCATGTTGCTTCTTGGCCAGTGTGTCCTGGCTCCCTCCTCATTTCCTCAGTCAGCCCTGGGTGGACTGCAGCCATATCTCTGCTCTGCTCTCTCCTTCCTTTCCCGTTTGCCCCCTTTGCTATCTTCAGGGGTTTTCTTGTGATGCGTGAATTTCTCAGCTGAGACTGTGTCACTCAGGTTTTCCCATTTGGATACTGGTTATTCAATTGTATTTTCCAGGAGAGGTATCAAGGATCTCCTCTCTTGCCACCATCTTATCTCCTCCTGTTTCTCAAATTCAATTCTCTTAAAGGACTCCTTTTATTCTTAATATTTTGAAGCCCTCAATATTCATTTGCAGTACCTTCTGATATCTTACAATGTTTACATTTCTACAGTTACCACTAATGTCCAATTTTGGTTATATTGATAAGTATATAAAAATTGAAGAACTTCCGCCAATGCTAGAGTAATAGAGAAAAACGCATTTTAGAATCTTCAGGGCATGACTCGTGAGAGAAAGATATTTCCCCTAACATCAGTATAGTACAATATATTTACTTTATAATAGGGATATGTTTTAATTCATTCAACTTATTTCAATGAAACCTATTATATGCACTGTAGTATAATATGTAGGCACTGTACATGATTCAAAAGAATTATAAAACATGGCTCCTGCCCCAAAGTAACTTGCAGTCTGGTCAGAAGAGAAAAATTATATATGTAAGACATTCTATAGCAACATAATAAATCTTTGATTGCTTGTGAGATTGTATAAAAAATTTTAAATAAGCGACAGAAGATAGAGGTTGCTAGTTCCAGCGTTTTTACTAATTCCTTAAGTAATATAAATTCTTTTGGCCTTGGTAAAATGAAGAAGTTGGACTTGAGTGACTCTAAAGGTCCTTCCACTAATGACACAGAAAAAAATTCTAAATATTTTCATAAAGAGAAGAAAAGGGACATTTAAAAAAAGAAATTAAGTTGGGTGGGATTGCTAAAGATTTCATGGATGAGGTGAGACAATTTGACCTCTTTGAAGAGTAGGGTTTATATTGATGCTTCTTTATTTGCCAAATACAGTAGACTCTGTTAACCAGCACTGAAGTAATCTTCACTCTCAAGCAACCAGAAAAAAAATGAAAGAAATAGTACTACATTTATCCAGTGTGAGAGACAATTAACTGAGAATCTACTTATGTTTACCCCACGTCTACCAATCCTCATGGGTGCTGGTTACCTGAGAGTTTGTTTATTGTATGTGCCCTTGTAGCAAGGAAATGACTCTTGCATGTCTGGATAGTTGGAGGTGTTCCTAAAAGCTTTAGTAGAAAGTAAAGATGAAGGGCTTCATTTTAAAAAACTGTATTCACCTTAGTTTCTTTATTTCTATAACATCATATAAGGGCATGTGTAAAAATTTAAAATGTCTCATAAAAGCCTGATGAATAACTAACAGGAAAATGCCAAAGCAGAAGTGCATCTATGATACTAAAACTCATTAGTATTATTATGAAATATATCTATAGTATGTTCATTTCCTTAAGCTTCTTATCATTCTTAAAAATATTTTGTTTTGTTTTTTGTCATATGTTCCCCAATGGATATTATTGCCACTGTATTGGTATAGTGCTTAGAAGATTTCAACAACACTTCTATCCTACTAAACTGTAAAATAATCTTTCCACCAAAATGTATTTATAATAGTGGCCAAATATATCTAACGGTATATGTCCTTAATATGATTTGCTAAGAAAAGAATAGCTTAAATATTCTCAAAGCATGACATAGATAAACCAAAACCACCAAACACTGTGACTGCTTCCAGGAAAGTGCATGATTTCTTGGGCAAACCACTCTATTCAAGTCACAACTGGAGCACTTATTAGCTTTGTGTCATCTTACTATCCCCTTGATACTCAATCGCCTCAATTGCCTCACTATTCAAAGAGCACTTTGGAAGAGAGCTGCCATCAGTGAGAGTCTAGCATCTCCTGAGAGTCTGTCATTATCCTAAAAATATACCTTTTTACTTTCTTTACTCTTTTTACCTTTATAGTAATCTTGCCAATATCATCAAGACTCCTAGGAAATGTGTTACTTGAGAGAATATTAGATTTAGCAAACATGTTTAGAAAATCCAATATATAAGAAAAAGACTACATACAAACAAGGGCTGTCCAGAAGGTATCCAGCCATGTAATATAAAAACTAGAGGTATTTATAGCTGTATTTTTTCCAGACAGCCCTTGTGTAATTATGAATTCTGACAATTAAGTTTGCAAACTCATTCTAGAAAAGTGCTACATACTGCATTGCTGAACATCACTATGGTCACCTTCCAAGTACTCCTCTTGGGAAGCTATGCACCCACACCAGCGCCTAGTCCACCTTTCAAAGGAATTTTGGATCTCTTTTTCTGGAATAGCCACCAGAACTGTTATTGTATTATGTCTGATGTCCTTAATGTTATCAAGATGACTTCCTTTCAATATATCTTTTATTTTCAGGTAAAGAAAAATATGAGCTGCTACATTGTCATGATGCAAGAGTCATGAGTTTGTGAAAAGTTCAGGTCATTTTCATCTAACTTTCTCACGCAACCTTTTCAGACTGTTCAGTTGGTGCAAATTCATAGTGAACAATCCCTCTGATAGCAAGAAAGCTTAGCAACATTGTTTTTACTCTTGATTTGAACTCATAAAACATTTTTGGTTATGGATAATTAGTTGACTTCCATTGTGCTCTTTGGCAAATTTCAACTGTACTTTGCTTTTGTTCATTGGGGAGCTCCTTCAAGGTCATTTCTGCACATGCCTGTCTCATGTCAAGATTTTCAGTTAAGTTTAACTGTGTATCAGTGTTTACTTGGTCTGCTATGCTTCTCACAGTCAGCCAAAAATTTTGATCCACAATTCAATGAATTTTTGCCATGTTTTCATCAGTTCTGCTCATTACTGGCTAACCTGTCCTCTTATCATCAGTGATGTTGTCTCTCCCCTCAGAAAAATGTTTAATCCATTTGTGCACTGCCATTTTGTTCATGGTTGTATCCCCATAAACTTGGACAAACGTGTCCCTGATTTAATTTTCACTCTTGCCAAGTGTAACAAGAAATTTAATGTTTGTCCATTGCTCTTATTCCATCACTGACATTCTTTCAATGACACACAAAAACACACAACAATAAAGAATGCCACTCAGCAAGACACTGTTACATGTAGGCACGAACACAGATATACCAAGGTTATGAAACCATACTGCGTTGTTTATACAGTGTAGCCAACGTAAGTACATGGTAGCAAGTTCATGAACTTAATTGTCAGACCCCATAAAACTATGGATAATTATCTCCATCTTATCAAGAATGTTCTATTTAAAATCTAATGACTATTACTATATCTAATATTTCATTTGATTTCTCAATCTCTTCTATGTACATTGTTGTTAGGCTTTGCAGAAATGAAGATATTTCAAGTATGGAGATATTCTTTAATCTAGTCCTCTCTGATCCAGCCTGAGGATATTCATATTTTCTTACTACTATTTTATTAACTTACTTTCTATCAATTATTAGTAACTTTAAAAAGCCTACAAGAGCCACTGATGAACTCCAATAATTTTTCTGTCAGTTAAAAAATTAAATAGTGAAAGAAAAATTATTGTTTTAGCTTTTATTATTTATGGAGAATACTTCAATGTATTCAGTATATAAATCTGAATACTTGATAAAAATGTAAACCAACATTTTCACAATGGTCTGGGGTCTTTTATGTTCTATAGCAATTTTTTTGAACTTTTGTTCTCAATACAGCACACTAAATTTATCTATTCACTTTTTTTCATCATCTGGTGAGTTTTATGTTCTTTCTTTGGCATGTTATATTTTAATTTTATTTTATATAATGGCATGTATCTATATAAAATTATTCTATATATGATATCAAATGTTCAAAACTTGCTTCAACTTAATGACCTTTATTTTTCTAAAGAACTAATCAATTCTTAATAACATGTTCACTGAAAAAGGATATCTAAATATTAACAATAGATATCTGAGTAGCTAGATTTAAAATATCTAACTATTTTTTTAGACTCTGAGTTGCATTTCAGAGAACAGGAAATATTTTTTAAAAGGAGAAATTACAATAATAAGGTATTAAAATCACCTCATTTTCAATAAGAGAGAATCTAGTATTGCATTTTTTTTCTTTCCCCCCTTAGGACCTGAAATATGCCAGAAAACCTTAAAAACTGATTTCTTACTATTCTGTTTGAACATTGTACAAGGTTTGTAAATAGAGAATTGGTATCTTGCAGTGCTCTTTTGACATACATAAGAAGAGTCAATAGATAGAAATTACGTTGTTTATGGCCAACTCATATTTGATTTGTAAAATGAAAAATGTAATCCCTGAAACTAACATTTTTTTTTTATTTTTCCCTAAAACCTTAGGCAGATATAACATATCTCAAGGATAACTAGTCTTTTTTATTTTTTTCATTATTATAAAAGTCAAACATTGTATGTTTAGGTCAATAATCTGCTTCAAGAAAACATTAGTCAAGGAAGGAGAGTCCAAATGCCTAATTTGTTTTTTTTGATTGAAAATAACAATACAGTGGGAAACACACAGAACCATATGTAGCTTGTATATTTCAACATCTTGCAAAATCAGCTACTCTTTCTATGCACAAATGTGCTACAGCTGATTTTACAAAATAGGCAACAATGTTTGCCCAAGTACCTGATTCAGCATCTGGCCCACATTTTTTATTATGAAAAATGAGGATTAATTGGTGAGAATGTTGACCTTCCTTAATAAATAATCACACCTTTTAAATTTAGCATTTTTGTTGGGGTTGGCCAGTGAGTATTAAACTTAAATGTTAGTATTTTAAAGCTAAAGAGTAGATAGAAAAGGTGACAACTTGTATAAGAATGTAGCAACAACAACGAAAAGGACATGAATCATGTAGTCAAATTTTTACTAGTGTTTGGAGCTGCTGCTGTTCACTGCTCTATTTTCCACTAGAAATTGCAAAATAATTTTGGCTAACTACAATGTTTGCTTTGAAAGTCATTTGATCTTATTTATTTTTCTGCACTGATGGAAACCAGGTATGTTCTAAGTGAAATGATTTAGAAAGCAGATAAGATTATTCTATAAGCAAACCATTGATGTATTGCAAATTCAGGGATATATTCAGGGCAATGAAAAGATGACAGATTAATTAGGTGTGAATCTGATTCTCAAGGAAATACTGGTTGTAAGGAGAATAAGATATATATTCAAATTACTATTGTTTCTGCAAATAATTTGCTTTTTCACTTGAAGCAAATCAATTATTTGGTTATCAATTTCTCTACATATGAAATTTCATCATTTTCTCCACATATTCTTAGTATCCTCCTAGTGTGTAAATTCCATTATTCTGTGATTTATCTCAGAAATTCAAATATATGAAATATTTTTAGACTTAAAAAAATACAGTTCACTAAGTTTTCTTGGGCATGTGTGTTGTCTTTAACTTTGTATTTTAGCAGTTTTTAAATATATAGAAACTTAGAGGGGGATAAGATAATGAATACTATATACGAGTACTTCGTAAGTTAGATTTAATACCTATTCAATTTTTTTTCCTGAAACATTTTAGTGTAAATTACAGACATTATAACATCTCTCTCCTAAATATTTCATTATGTAATGACATTACACGTCCATTATCATACTCATTGTACCTTGCAAAATTAACAAGGATTCCTTAATATTAGCTGACATTCTGCCCATGTTCATGACTTTGTACTTGTCCCTAAATATCTCTTGCAGAAAGATTTCATCAATGTCTACTCACTGCATTTTGGTGTTATATCACTCTCTTTTTAAAAAATTTTTATTAAAAAATATAGTTAACATACAACATTATATCAGTGTCAGGTATACACCATAGTCGTTCAGCATTTATATACTTAAAGAAATGATCAACATAACAAATTCAGCAACCATCTGACATCACACCATGCTGTCACAATATTAGTGACTATATTCCCTATGCTGTACATTATAGCTGCATGACTTATTTGTTTTATATCTGGAAATGAGAACCATTTATTGTCCTTCCCCTCCCTCTCCCTTTTTAAATTTTTCAATTATAGTTGACATTCAATATTATTTTATATTCCAGGCATACAACATAGTGTTTAGACATGTATACAATTTAAGAAGTTATCCCCCTGTCTAGAGTAGTACTCACCTGGTACTATACTTGGTTATTACCATATTATTAACTCTATTCCCTATGCTTTACTTTACATCCCCATAACTAAATATTTTATAAATATTAATTTGTAATTCTTAATTCCTTCACATTTTAATCCTGGCCCCTAACCCCCCTCCCATATATCACCCCCAATCTAGTACCCATCTGACACAATGCATAGTTATTACAATATTATTGACTATATTCCTTATGCTATACTCTACATCCCCATGACTATTTGGTAATAACTAATTTGTACTTCCTAATCTCTTCCCCCTTTTCACCACATCCCACCTAACCCCTCTGCCATCTGGTGACCATCAAAATGTTCTCTGTATCTATGAGTTTGTTTCTGTTTATTTGTTTGATTTGTTCCTTAGATTCCACATGTAAGTGAAATCACATTGCATCTCTCTTTCTCTGTCTGACATACTCCACTCAGCAGAATGCCCTCTAGGTCCATCCATGTTGCTACACATGGCAAGAAATCATTCCCTTCCATGGCCCAGGAGTTCTCCATTGTATACATGTACCATCTCCTCATTGTCCATTCTTCCATCAATGGACACCAGGCTGCTTCCACGTCTTGGCTATTGTAAATAATACTGTAACGAACATATAGATGCACATGTCTCCTCAAAGTAGTATTTTGGGTTTCTTCAGATAAATATTAAGAAACAGGATTACTGGGTATTTCTTTGTCTCTTATTATAGCCTTTGTTTGAAAGTGTATTGTGTCTGTGTAAGTATTGCTATCAGAGATTCTTTAGTTTTTTGTTTCCATTTTCATGAAAAACCTTTTTCTACTCCTGTACGTTTAGTCTCTGTGTGTCTTTCCATCTGAAGTGAGTTTCTATAGCCAGTCTATGTAAGGGTTTTGTTTATTTATTTATTCAGCTTTCCTATGTTTATGATTGGAGCATTAGATTCATTTACATTAAAACCAATTGTTGATAGATATGTAGTTATTGCTATTTTATTATTCATATTTTTTATTGTTAGTTTTTTCCTTCTGAAAGAAATCCCTCTAACAGTCCTGGTAATTCTGGTTTGGTGGTGATGAACTCCTTTAGTTTTTTCTTGTCTGGAAAGCTCTTAATCTGTCCCATTTTAAATGGTAGCGTTGTTATGTAGAGTAATCATGATTGTAGGTCTTTGCTTTCTGTCACTTTGAATACTTCATGCCAGTTCCTTCTGGCCAGCAAAATTTCTTTTGAGAAATCAGGGAGCTCCCCTGTAGGAAACTAAGTGCTTTTTTATCTTGCTGATTTTAGGATTCTCTCTTTGTCTTTAACCTTTGTCATTTTGATAATAATGTGTCTTGGTGGGCCTGTTTGGGTTCATCTTGTTTGGGACTCTCTGCACTTCCTGGGCTTATTTGTTTATTTTCTTCACCAGGTTAGAAAAGCTTTTAGTCATTATTTCTTCAAATAGGTTATCAATTTCTTGCTTTCTTTCTTCTTTTTCTGGTACTCCTGTGATGCAAATGTTGTTACTCTTGGTGTTGTCCCAGAGGTCTCTTACATGATCTTCATTTTTCTGGTACTCTGTTTTTTGGTTTTTGTTTTTTTATTTTGCTTTTCTAATTAGGTATTTTCTTCTACCTTGTATTCCAAATTGGTGATTTGATCCTTTGCTCCATCTAGTCCACTGGTAATTCCTTCCAGTGCATTATTTTATTTCAGTTATTTTATTCTTTGCTTCTGACTGCTTCCTTTTTATGGTTTATATATCTTTTTCTATGCCTGCTATCTCTGCTGAAGTTCTCACTAAATTCCTTAAACATCTTTATAAGCATTGTTTTGAACTCTGTATCTGGTAGATTGCTGGCCTCCATTTCATTAAGTTATTTTCCTGGAGTTGTCCCCTGTTCTATTATTGGGATGTATTTCTTTGTTTTCTCATTTTGGCTGCCTCTCTGTGTTTGTTTCTATTTATTATGTGCATCTGCTATGTTTCCCAGTCCCAGTCTTATTGGGTGGCTTTATGTAGTAGGTGTTCTGTGGGGCTCAGTGGTGCAGTCTCCCTGAGCCATGTGCTTCAGGAGTGTCCCTTATGTTGGTTGTATGTGCCCTTCTGTTATAGTTGAGCCTTGAGGCTATTGGTGTATCAGTGGGTAGGATTGATCCTCAGGCTGACTTACTTTGGGATTGGCACATGTCCATATCTCTCAAGCTGCTATGGGGGGCAGTGGAAGGCTTATTCCACAAAGTTAGACTTGCCCCAGCAGGCTCTGGTGCCTGTTGATATCACTCTTTGGGGGTGCTGCTTGTGGGGCTAATTGGGTGGTACTCTGCTGTGATCTAAAGCAAACTTCCAAGTTCGTTGGTTCTGGGGTCTTTTGGGAGGGGATCTAGTGTAGGCCAAGGACACCCACTCTCTGTAATGGGCAGGGAAATACCTGGTAGGAGCTAAAAAATGATCTACAGTTGGTCAATGCCAGTGCTATATAACTACAGGTGAATGGGCGAGGCCATGCTGTGAACCAAGGGTGGCTATCAACAGTATCGGGTCTGGGGTAGTTCCACAAAAAGCCAGTACATTCTGAGGCCCACTGCCACTTGCCAGTTCTTGTAAGATTCAGACACTGATGAAGCCTTTTATGGTATGGAGTTGGATGTAGCAGGGTCTCAGGGAGTCTCCAGGGTGGAGCAAATGGAGCTCACCAGACCAATTCATACTCAAATTTGGTCATGGGTGTAGGGGAGGGTCCAACACAGAAAGATGGCACCAGCCTGCCAGCTGCAAAGGAGGAAGCCTCCACATAAGAAAAATGTTGACTGTCCTTCCAGTCCTCACCCTAAAGTCAAATAACTCAGTCTCGCCCTATGTGTCTTTGATGCTCCCTGAATCACTATCTCTCTGGCAGAGCCCAGGATGAGTGCCTATGCGCAAATCTGTGTACATGGTCCCTTTAAGAGGACATCTGGGTTTCCTGCAGCCTTCCATTCCACCTGAATGGCCAGCACCCCCACTGTTTTTCACAAGAAGATGTTGTGGAGCCTCCTCTTCCCAGCACTAGTACTCCAGGCTGGGGATTCTGGTGTGGGACTTGGGTCACTCGCTCCTCCATGGGCAACCTCTGTTGCTGAGATATCTCCTGTTATTTTCAACAGCCACATGTGGGTGTGGGACCAGACCATTTGTTCATCTTTGTTTTTCCTACCAGCCTGATTGTGGCTCCCTCTTTATATCCTTAGTTATACAACTTCTGTTCAGTTAGACTTTAGATGGTTCTCCAGGTTTATTGTTTCATAATTTGGTTGTAATTTTGATGTGTTTATAGGATGAGGAAAGCACAGAATTTATCTACTCCACCATCTTGGATGTCCTCCTTACAGTTCTGGTATTATATCTTTTTCAGACGAGAATGGTACTTTTGCCTCTTCCACCTTGTTTTGTTTGTTTATTCATGACATTCACATATTCATGACGTTCGATCCATTATTTTTCTGTAGAATGTTGCATTTTCTGGATTTGTCTTATGGTTTCTTCTTGATATATTTTACTTCTCTAGCCTTATCTATTCTGTAAACTTGAAGTTAGCCTTACAGGTTTTATTAGATACAACTTAGACTAAGGGTTGTATATGTCATATTGCCTTCCACAGGCTGCTTCACTGAGTTAAAAGGGTAAAAAACCTGTATTTTTCCATTGTAAAATCTCCCTTCACATGTTTACTTTTATTTTTAAGTTGCTATGTATGCTGACAGATTGATAGTTCTCTAAAGAGTCTGGGTAAATATGTTATCTCAGCAAACTTATTATAATATTGAAGTAATATGGACAAAATCAACACCTTTACTTTCTGATAATGTCTTCTTTTAAGTTGCAGAATGATAAAGACAACAGGATAACCTTTTCATATCAAATAATTCCTCCTCAAAGTAGGGATTTTATCATTATTTTACTTTATTTCCTAAGGGACATCTTTCTTGGACTATAGTAATTATACTGTTTTACAGAAACAACTTTTTAGAATGTTTGCTAGAAGGTATTACTTAATTAAAAATTCTAAATATATAAGGAAATATATATTTTTATAATTAGTGAGGAGTATAGTTTTAATGTTGATGCTCATAGGCTTTTACAAACAAGTACTGGACAAAGGGTTATTACAATTTAAATTCAAGATATATTTGAATATCTTAATGTGAATGCATTAAAATACTTAAAATGTTGCTATTATGGCTTCAGAGATAAGTTATTAATAATTGTGCTACCACCTATTTTAAATAACGGTTTGATTTGATAGGTATCTTTACTGTTTAGAATCACAGAAACATGATGTCAATCTTATTATGCAGAGTCAGACTCCATACTCAATTTCTACTTCTCCCTTGTGCAATTGTAGCAGATCAAATCAGTGCCTTGTCTTATTGTTCTTATCTGTTAGTGTGTCTTGCAAAGTTTTGTAACCTTTGCCAGAATTTCTACTACATAGTTAAGCTGTCATTCATTGGGCTGGCTGATTTAATGGAGCCCATTTATTGGCAACCATCACTTCCCTGTATCAACTTTCCACTTTCTTACCAGTATTGATATCATTTCCCAAATAAATCATTTAGATTCAGTCCTTTGCCTCAAGGGTTTCTTTTGAAAAAATCTGAACTGAGCTAGCCATCTTTTTTCTATTTTTGTTAAACTTATTGGGTTGACATTGGTTAGCAAGAATTACAGAGGTTCCAGGTATGCAATTCTACAGTGCATAGTCTACATGTTGCATTATATGTTCACAATCAAGTGTGAGTTCTCTTTCCATCAGCATATATCTGACTCCCCCTCCCTCTTCTCTCACTCTCTCCCTCTTCTCCCACTACCTCCCCATTTTCCCCCTAATAACCATTGAACTATTGATTGTGTCCATGGGTTTTTTGTTCGTTTGTTTTTAATTTGTTGCTTTCAGTTTTATGTTCTGCATATGAGTGAAGTCATATAGTTCTTCGTTTTTTCTGTCTGGCTCATTTCACTTAGGATGATGATCTCTAGATCCATCCATTTTGTCACAAATGGCAGTATTTCATTTTTGATTATAGCTCAGTAATATTCCATTGTGTATAAGTACCACAGCTTCTTTATCCAGTTATCCATCAAAGGGCACTTTGGTTGTTTCCATGTCTTGGCCACCATGAACAGTGCTGTGAAGAACATTGAGGTGCATAAATCTTTGCAGACTAAAGTTTTCGGGGGTTTTTAGTAGATCCCCAGAAGGGGGATTGCTGGGTCACATGATAACTCCATTCCCAATTTTCTGAGAAACCCTCACACTGTATTCCATAGCAGTTGTACCAATTTGCATTCCCACCAGCAGTGTGTGAGAGTTCCTTTTTCTCCACATCCTCTCCAGTGGTTGTTATTCCTTGTCTTGTTGATAATAGCCATTCTAACAGGTGTGAGGTGGTATCTCATTGTGGTTTTGATTTGCATTTCTCTGATAGCTAGTGAAGTTGAGCATTTTTTCATGTATCTGTTGGCTATTTGTATGTCTTCCTGAGAGAACTGTCCATTCATGTCCTCTGCCCATTTTAAAATTGGATTTTGTGTTATTTTGTTGTTGAGTTGTACAAGTGCTTCATATATTTTAACTATTAGCCCCTTAAAAGAGGCATTGTTTGAAATATTTTCTACCATTCAGTTGGTTGTCTCTTTATCTCTTTGCTTTGTTGATGGTTTCTTTTGCTGTGCAGAAAATTTTTAGTTTGATATAGTCCCATTCATTTATTTTTGTTTTTACTTCTCTTGCCTTTGAGGTCAGGTGGTGTTTAGGTCTTCCATAATGATTGTGTTTTTGTCAGTTTCTCCTTTCAGATCTGTTAGTAGTTGCTTTGCAGATTTTGGTGCTTCTCGATTGGAAGCACATATAGTAATTAGTGTCAAGTCTTCTTGTTGTTGTATTGTGCCTTTTATCACTATGTAATGTCTATCTTTGTCTTTTGTTATCTTTTTTACCCTAAAGTTTGTTTCATCAGATATCAGTATGGCAACTCCTGCTTTTCTCTTGTTACCATTTGCAAGGAACATTGTTTCCCATTCTTTTGCTCTGAGTCTGTTTTTTCTTATGTCTGAGGTGTGTCTCTTGGAGATAGCATGTGGATGGGTTTTGTTTTTTAACCCAGTCTGCTACTCTGTGTCTTTTTATTGGTGAGTTCAGTCCAATAACATTTACAGTGATGATTGATATATGAGGATTTCCTATGGCCATTACTTTCTCTTTTTTTAAATTTTTGTTTATTTTTTGTTGCCGCATCGCTATTCCATTTATTCTGATATTTTGTTTCAGGTCAAAGAGTCTCCTTTGGTATTTCTTGAAGTGTCCACCTTGTGCTCGTGAATTCCCTCACTTCAGGTGTCTGAGAAGGTCTTTATTCCTCTTTCATATTCAAAGGATAATTTTGATGGATAATTTATTCTTGGCTGAAAGTTTCTGTGTTTTATTATTTTGAAGATTTGATTCCACTCCCTCCTGGCTTGTAGAGTTTCTGTTGAGAAATCTGATGCCAGCCTGATGGGTTTTACTCTAAAGCTTATAGTTCTTTTTTCCCTGGCTGCCTTGAGAATTGTCTCATTGTCTTTAGTTTCTTACATCTTCAGTACAATGTGTCTTGAAGAAGATCTGCTGTGGTCCAGGTATCTAGGGGACCTATTTTCTTTTTGAATTTGGGATTCCAGATCTTTCCACAGGTTTGGAAAGTTCTCGTCTACTATTTGTTTGAGTATGTTCTCTGTAGAGTGCTCTGCTCCTTCTTGTAACCCTACTATCCTGATATTTTTCTTTCTCATGGAGTCAAATAGTTCTTGCAGAGTTCTTTTAATCTTCTTTTTACTTTATTTCCTATCTTGCTCTTTCTGAGATGCTTCCATTCCAATCTTCAACATCACTAATTCTTTCCTCCATCTGGTTGGCCCTGTTTCCTATGGCAGTTATTTCATTTCTCATTTCTTTTGTGGTATTATTTATCTCTCAAATTTCCATCTCGTTCTTTCTTATAGTTTGAATTTCTTTGTTAAACTGTTTCTTTTGTTCACAGATTTCCTTTCTGAGATCATTCATCTCAGCTATGGAGTGCTGCCAGTATGTTTTTATTTTTCTGAGAGCCTTTAGAATAGCTACTTTATATTCTCTGTCACTTGGTTCATAAATTTCTAGGTCTATAAGATCCTTTTCTGAAGATTTCTCATCTTTTTTCTAAGCAGCTTTAAATCCTAAGGTACTCATGTTGTCTGTTGAGTTATTCTTCTTTGGCCTGAGGGCTTTATTTTTAGCAGAGCCCAGCAGTTCTCTTTCTTTCTCTGATTAGTATTTTTTGGTGTCTTGCTGTAGAGCATACACTAAGTGATGCGGGGGGGGGCATGTTTTGGAAGAGAGAGAGGAGGTGTTTAAGCCATATCTCAGGTCTCCAGCAACATTTGGGGGTGGGGCACGTCAGCCTGTGGTCTCTCTGCTTCCTGTAGTTTGTTGGGAAAGCTGTGAGAGATCGGTGAGGTCAACAAAACATGCACGGGGGTTGCTCCACCTCCTGTGTTTTGTTGGGGAAGCTGGGGGAGATCGGGGAGGCTGATGGGATCCAGGTTGAGGCCACTGACTTCAGGGTGAAGGCTGTCAAATTCACCTCTTTCCCCTCTCCAGCTTTGCCCCAGCCATGTCCCAGTGATTCATTTCCATGGCAGCTGCTCAGGGCCCAGTCTCCAAGCTGGAACCACAACAATGGCATCAGGAGCTGAGGTGCTGTATCTGGGCCTTATTCCCGCCTAGGGCTGTTCATAGTCCTCACTCAGCTTCCTTGCTATTCAGAGTTTCAGAGCTTGTCTCTCAAGCTTTGTCTCTAGCACACTGTTTTAGGTCCAGCTCCGTCGTGGTCTCCAAGTGTTCCACCACTCTGGGTTTTATTCTTGTCGCCACTTGGCCTCCTTTCTCCCCTGTATCATGCTGTTCCCCAATTTCTGTCTAGTTCCTCCAGTTAACAGCAGTGGAGTCAT
Source organism: Lyroderma lyra (assembly GCA_004026885.1). Taxonomy (NCBI): domain Eukaryota; kingdom Metazoa; phylum Chordata; class Mammalia; order Chiroptera; family Megadermatidae; genus Lyroderma; species Lyroderma lyra. The sequence goes on along the minus strand of PVJL010002348.1, from coordinate 149,772 downwards.
GTCACAATCTATCTCTGCCCCCTCCCTTCTCTCCTTCTTGCTCCCATTTCTCTAACCTTCAGGTGTTTTCTTGCAATGCATGAATTTCTTAGTTGTCACTGTGCCATTCAGGGTTTCCTTTGTTGGCTCCTGGTTGGCTGTTTAATTGCATTTTTCTGGGACAAGTTTTAGGGACCTCCTCTCTAGTCATCATCTTGCCAAACTCCTGAATTTTTAATATAAGACAGCCATCTTTATCTCCAGCATACTGAACTGTTTGCACACATCTGAAATAATAAGATCTTTTTTGTCTCTACACTTGTTTATGTGCAAGCGAGCCTGCAGGAAACACCATATTTCATTCCTGTTCTCTCTCTGGCTAACAGATACCCATCTTCATTTGTAAGGTTTAGCTTTATTTTTAATACATTTTATACACAATGGAGAAAAATAGGATAGTTCTATAAAACTTGTTATTTTTAAAAAAACATGTTTTTTGTTTGTTTGTTTTTTTAATTTGAATTCTTCATGATGTATTTACTTTGTTTTCCTAGTGTTTCATTTTTCCAATATTTCTACTCCCTGGGAGCAACCATGTACAACTTCTGCATTGGATCATTGGGATTTGTCTCAATACTTCTCAAGGATATGATTATATTGTTTTGTCTTATTATATTTTCAGCATTGTCCCCTCATTTCCCAAAATAAATAAGGTGACTTAGATTTGTTTCACTGGCACAATACCATACCTATGCATATACATTTTTGTCCCCCAATTTTCTGAATATATTTATATTATAATTTTGGTTAAATAAATATTCATTGTTTACATTGAACAGACAATATAAACACTACTGACAGCAAAGTGGTGTTATAATTGTTTTTAGTTTCCTACAATTTGATTTTTTTGGGAAAATCAATAATTATCTTGTTTTAAAATTTTTGGTTAACTTAATTAAAATCTTGTGTTCTGTGGAAGAAACTGTTAAGAGAATGAAAAGACAAGCTACAGACTTGGGAGAAAATATTTACAAAACACATATTGATAAGGACTGTTATTCAAAATATACCAGTAAAAATTCTTAAAACTGTCAACAAAAAGAAAAAACCCAATTTAAAAATGTACAAAATATCTGAAGAGACATCTCATTTAAGAAGACATAAAGATGGCAAATAAGCATATGAAAAGATGTTGAGCATCATATGTCATTAGGAAATTACATGTTAAAATAATAAGTTACCACTGCACACCTAATAGAATGGCCAAAATCTGTAACACTGATTTTGGCAAGGATGTGAAGCAACAGAAATGTCACTCATTGCTGGTGGGAATGCAAATGGTACAGCCCTTTGGAAGACAGTTCGAGGGTTTATTACAAAAATAAACATACTCTTACCAGATGAAAATGTGATTAATATTTTTATTTACATATCATAAATTCAACTCCAAACTTGCTTCTCACTGGTTAAATATTTCTCATTACACTCAAATATTTCGATATACTGTCAGTTCTTCATTTTGAAGAAATTCATAGTTTGGGTGGGTATACAATCTAAGTTAGAAATAAAATGTTTTCCTCAAAATTATCAAGACATTGCTCTTCTCTCTTTTTCTCTCTCTAGAGGTTTATAGAATATTTTTTATTCTGCTCCTGTTCTGAAAATTTGGAAGATCATAATAATGAGTCTGATGGTCATAAGTCTATTTCTATCCCCTGTAACTGAGCACCCATAAGGTACTTTCAGTCTGTAAAATAATACCTTTCGGTTTGGGAGAAATTTCTTGAACTTATTCTTTGAAAACTTCTTTCTCTCAATTTCTTCGATTCACTCTCTATGGACTTCTTATTAATTAGATGCTGGATCTCCTATATATGTCTTCTACTTTATTTTTTTTAATATTTGGACTTTATTTTACAAATCTTTTTGTCTTTTTTAACTTTCTTATAATATTTTGTTTTCCAAATGTCCAGCTACTATATATTCTTAATTTCAAAAGCTTTTTAAATTTTTTATATTATTTCTCTTATAACATCCTATTCCTTTTTCATAGATGCAAAATTTCCTCTTTTCTAAAAATACTAATGACAATTTAGGCCTCATTTTTCTCTTTTTCTCTTGCATGATTTATGCTTCTTCTTACATGCTTGCTATCCAATTTTGGTCTTTGTATTTTATGTCATATGCTTTCTTCAAAAATTTGCTATCACATTATATCTGAAAATGTAGAAAGAAAAACTGTATGTAAGCTCTGTGTAGTTTGCTGGGTTAGCTATAGTTCCTACCATAGGCTTACCTGACTGGACAGTTTCATTAGAAAGCCTCGAAAGTCAGTATTTTTTTCTCTAGCGATGACCCCATTCTCCAAAGAAGAGTTCAGAATGTTTGATTCCAATATGTGCATGCCAACTTCAGTTATCCCAGTTTCACCAGTCTGAAGTCCTCTTTTACCATCTCCAGAGATTAACCCTCTAGTGCTATGCTGAATAGGGATGAGAAATAGTTGCCTGATTGTAGGAGAGGATATGCATGAAAAATTGCTGCTTAAAGAGCTTTCAACCAATCCTCTCCATACCAACTTCAGGGATACTTGGTGCAAACAATACCTGTGGCTTTTGACGATTTTGTGATAAAGATTAGGCCAGGCCCAAACTTTTTCCACTACTGACATAAGATGAGGTGTTCCAGGTCTGCTATGTCAATTGCCAATTATCTCTACCTACGTGAGTTTATGAATAAAACAAGCAAACATAAAGTCAATTCTTATTTCAGTTGTACATGTCTGTGGTGGTTAAGTCTCCATTTTAAATCAGAATTATTTCAACTTAACTTGTAAGAAGATTTCACTCCCAAATATCTTCTTTCTGAGGCCACTTCTGCCGTCACTTACCTTTATCTCATTCTTTTCTGTGTTGCAAAGATTTTTGGGTAGTCCTAAATTAACCTAAACTCTTGTATTGTGTGTCCACCTTTGTCCTTGGTCAATAAAAAAATCCTTGAGATAAAGACCTTTGTTTTTCATCTCTGTGTCTTTTTGCTTAGCCAGTAGTCAGCTCATGGTAGGCCTTCATTATGTTTATTGAACACATTGATGAATAAATGAAGTGTTAAGGAACTGAGCAAAAAGCTAAAATAGGAGGGAGGGAGATTCAGCCATATTTTAACTCTTGCAGGTCACTAATAAAACCTGCTTTGCTGTCACATTTATGTGCAGTTTTACTATAGGGATATGAATTCAGTGTGAATAGAGAAATAAAAAATTTAGATGCTTGTTGCCTGCCTATGGTAATAAAAGTAAATGTGGGGCCAAAGTACTTTCTGTATTGTTTTGTGAGACTATAATTTCTGCATTGATATATCATTTTGCTAAATGTTGCTTTCTATTTTTTCTGTTCCCTGTCATCTAAATAGAAAAAAAAAACCTGAAAGAATAGTTGCAAAATTACTATGTATATTTTACAGTTGACTACTCCTCACCAAAGGAAATATTTATTTGTTTTAACTAAAGTTCTAAAGAAAATGCGCAGAACCTCTAACATATTGCTTGGAGGTTAAAGAATATGTTCACTTCATAACCTTGAATTAATGTGCTGTTTTTTGTATTCACTCTATCAGAATAGTATCTATCTCTTGAACATCTATGAAAGGAAACTCTCCTAAGAAAAACGTTTCATAAATATCTGACAACTCAAAACTTGATCTTTGATGTTAAAACTTCACAGGCAGCTGCTTTTGGTTATGGAGGTTTCAGAAAATTTGTAGTCAAGGCTCTTAGATTGTTCATTTTAGGTATATTAATTCGTCACTTGCAAGTCTTCATGTAACTAAAGCATTCCACTTTAAGTACCAATTCTGGGAGGCACACTTACCTGCTAAACAGAAATGAAGGAAAACATAGTTTACAGTTTTCCTCATGAAGGCAATACTTTTTAGCCCATTCTATTTAGGAGGAACGGAATCAGGGTGCCACTGGTTAAAACACCTCTGCCCGGCTGTGACTTTCGCGATCACTTGTAGTGTTGCAGGATGGTGACACAGGTTAGGGACTCTACACGCTGCTCTGTATCTTTCCAAAAGGGAATCTTGATCTGGGTACTCTAGAAACTAAGAAAATATCATGAAATAACCATCTATAATTGGAACAAATTGAGAAAAATTATATAGAGATTTGCTACACAATGACAGTGGCATGCCAGCTAATGCTGATTCCTCTTCTAGAAGGCTATTATGCCTCTATGTTCCAGGAGCAACTCAGGTCTTGATTTTATGTCTAAACCTTTTGGTTTTGTTCTTAATATTTGACATCTACTCAGTATCTGATGGGAATTTAAAGATGAAAAATGCTGTGAAGTTGTTTGCTGGTGTCCTCTCTGTTCTCTGCCCAGTGGTCACTCTAAGTCCCTTTTCCTTCCCCAAACTCTGCCTGGTCAAACACTCTGATTACTGCACTGGCCCCTTCCCATCGGCTCCCCTCCTACACTATGTTCTGATTCCATTGTTCATGCTGTCTTATTTTATTTTTTAACAGATTTCTTTTTAATTTCTAATTATAATTCAGATATTCTGTAAGATGAATGATAATATCAATCAGCACCAAAAGGGCACTCATTCTCAGCCAGACTCTGAAAGCACAAACATGATTTAAATTAGTTCCAAAATAAATCTTCTGTCTTCAAAGATTGTTTTTCATTTTATAAATAAGAAAATGATGAGATTCAATGAAGTTTGGTATTTTTCTCAAGGCCACCAGCCAGAATGTTCTGGAGCTGGGATTTGAACCTAGGTCCACCAGATTTCCATGCCCTGGCTCTTAAATATTTATCAGAGAAAAAAAATAAAAGGCACCCATTATTCCTTTATCTAAAAGAAAATGTTTGTGGTATTCTAGGATATTTATTTATTGTTATTTTGTTTACTATAGAATATGTATACATATATAAATAAATTTGTACATGCTGTCAGGCATATATTTATATAAAGATCTTTGTATTATATAAACATTTAATAGAATAATACTATTTATATATTTTCATTTATAACTGCTGTGAATTTGCATGTTATATTGTAAATTTTTTCAAACAAAATAGTTTTGTGAAATAAAATAATTTTTTGAAACTAAAATCCACCATTTAACTAAAACTACAATCTTATTATTCAGAAATACCGTATTTTAACCACTTTGACTGGTATTCATATTTCTCTAATCGTTCATTATTAAAGATCATATACACATTTTACTGTCTCTCAATCTGCTAAGGACACACCTTAGCCTCTTTTGCTATGTTCGTTCTACACCAGCCACATTCATTGTTCTAGACAAAATGACCACTCTTTCCTCATGTTAATTTTGCTGGCCGTCTTATCTCTATGGTGGAATTGGCTCAATATCATATATTTGGCTTGCTCTAACTCTAATCGATCTTCATTAATGTGTACAAAGAAAAAGACTAGCTTCTTAACAGAGTGACATTAGAAAGACTGTGTCTCAGAAAATAACACATACAGCTTTTCCCCCACCCCCTTTTCTATTTCTTCATTCTCATTTCAGGTAGGCAACTGCCACTGGGGAGCCTGAGCTTGTCTTACATGTGAACATGTCATTAATCAGGTTGTCACTAACTGATGTGTACAATGGATTCTAACAGTCCAAGGATCAACTGCTTGGCTCCTGATATTACTCGTTTCCGGCTGCTCTCTGGAATATCACATCTTACCAGCAAATTCTACATGTATATTCTTAAAACAATTTGGATTATAACATTAAACCAGAAATTATTATTAAGTGTTAAGAAATTTGGCATGTCCAAGATACCTGTAAACACTTTGCCATCTTTAGGATGCAGACTTAACCCAGGGAGTAGATTTACTGACTTCTTAAAATTACCTTCAAAAATTAAAACATAACCTTTGTTTTACTAGCTAAGGGTTATTAGAAAGAAAAAAAAATATGATTTAAACTTAACTCTTTATTCTCATTTTTATGACATTTAGGTCACTTATAAAGCTTCAGAATTTTTAATATGCTCACACTTTTAAAAACTGCCTGACTGCAATTTTTCAAACAGAATTGTGTAATGTTTTCTATCTCCCAGAGAACCTGAGGAATCTTCTAGGTTGGGTACATTTCTAAATTCTCTGCATATTAGATATAACCACCTTATTCCTTATTTAGAATGTTTGCCTCAATATTATGAGCAGTGAGCGAAGGTAGTATTTGTATGCCAACATACAAAAGTCTTTCATTTCTTTTCTTTCAAATACATTTTAAAAGTGACAATATTCCTAATTGTGGGCTCCCATTGGTCTAGTTTATAACTTTATTAATTTATTGTTTACATTCACTCCCTGTCAACCTTTTGCCTGGTAAAAAATGAAACTACTATGTGTAGCTATGTTGGGCAAAATGCTATTTATTAATAATAATATTTGTTATGACTTGCTTATCACCAAGTGTTGCTTTAGACAGTCTACATACGTATTTTTAATCCTCCTAACAACTCTGCTCAGCTGATGTTATAACCAGATTTTACAAATCAGAAACCTGAGCCAGGGAGCGTGAATCCAAGTTTAATGTTGTCAGCTCTGTAAGAGACAAAACTATTATGAGTTGAAATCTGAACTCTAAGAGTTTGTGCTCTTTTCACAACTCTTAAATGCAATATTAACTGAATGTATTTGTCAATAATGCACAGTAGATTTCAATTATAATTAGTCAATATAAAGTACAAGTGTCATTGGGTGATTGGAATCCATTCATTCTACATACTATTTAGTAAACAACTACTATGAACCAGGCAATGTGCTGGTTGCTAAAATTATGAGTAGAACAAAGAAACATGGTCTCTAGTCTCATGAGGATAAATATCTGATGTATGGATAGTATTGTTTATTCCTATTATGAGATCTAATTACTAAGTTTGCAAACTTGCTGCTGTGTGTTTACATTGACAACACTGTACAAACTACTAAGTAGGTTTTATAACTTCGGTATATCTGTCTCACAGCTGTGTTTGTGTCAGTGTGTGGTGATGTCTTGCTGAGTGGCGTTCACTGGTGTTACATGTTTTTGTGTGCCATCAGAGCTTGAATTAGAGCAATGAAGAAACATTACATTTCTTGTTAAACTTGGCAGGAATGGAAGTGAAATCAGGGACATGTTAGTCCAAGTTAATGGCGATAATACCATGAAGAAAATGGCAGTGCACAAATAGATTAAACATTTTTCTGAGGAGAGAGAAAGCATCACTGGTGAAGAGAGGTCAGGGTGGCCATAACGAGCAGAACTGATGAAAACATTGTAACTATTTGTCGAATTGTGCGTCAAAATCGTTGACTGACTGTAAGAAGCATAGCAGACCAAGAAATCATTGATAGAAAAACAGGAAAATCTTAACTGAAAATCTTGACGTGAGAAAGGTGTGTGCAAAAATGGTCCCGAAGGAGCTCACTGATGAACAAAAGCAAAGGACGGATGCAATTTGCCAAGACATTTGGAGAGGCAAGACAACGTTTTGGGCCGTGTTATTACTGATGATGAAACATGAGTGTAATATGACCCTGAAACAAAGCATCAAAGTGCACAATGGAAGTCAGCCAGTTCTCCATGATCAAAAGAGTTCCATTAGTCCAAATCAAGAGTCAAAGTGATGTTGCTAACCCTTTTTGATATCAGAGGGATTGTTCATTATGAATCTGTACCAACCAGATAGTCAACCAAGTTTGTATTTGGGAGTGCTGAAAAGGCTGCATGAAAATGACAAAAATAACCTGAACTTTTCACCAACAACTCATGGCCCTTGCATCATGACAACAAGGCTTGTCTGTGAGGGAGTTTTTAGCTAGTACCAATACCTGTATTGGAACACCCTCCCTATGTACCTAATGTGGGCCCCAGTGACTTTTTTCTTTACCTGAAGATAAAGGCAGTATTGAAAGGAAGACATTTTGGTGACATTCAGGACATCAAGTGTCATATGATGACAACTCTGATGGCCATTCCAGAAAGAGTTCCAAAATTGCTTTTAAAGGTGGACTAGGCACTGTCATTGGTGGTAACTTCTTAAGGGGAGTACTTCAAAGGTGACGATAGTGATATTCAGCGATGAAGTATGTAGCAGTTTTTCTAGGATGAGTTCACGAACTTAATTGTCAGGCCTCATAGTTTCTACAACCTGGGTGCTTATAATCTGAGATTACATTAATAAAAGGAGTGCAGTTACCACAAACTGCTGTTGCTTCTCCATTTCCTATTGTTTCATGCTTCAGCTAAGTACTTCCAATGACTTTCTATCCTAATGGTTGTTCTCATTCCTAGACTAAAATAATAGAACTGAGTAGACATTTTTCTTTAAAATATTCATGCCAAGCCCTGCCTCTTCTCCTTTCCCTATCCCATCCAGGTCATGACTTAGTTGATCTGGTGAGAACCAGGCTTCAGTATTGTAAAAATATACCTAAATAATTATTAAGTGAAGCAATGGTTGAGGGTCCTCTTGAAATGTCCTTATTAAGCTACAGTGTCACTTACAGTTCCCCATCATAAATCAATAGAAGTTCTGTGGCTGCAAAAGAAATCTGGTTCAAGGATCAAAACTCTGTCTGCTGCAAAGACATACTTAGTTCGCCAGATTTTTTTCTAAGTTCCTAAACCATTCTTCGTATTTCCTCTTCTGACTTTTCCTTATGGATTCCAGCTCTTAGTTGGCCCTTCCGACTTGATGGTTTATCATTATTTTAAGAATGTATCTTTGTTAATTATGTGGATGTGATTTTGACTTCCAGTATTGTCCTGTGGTTCTTAACAGGACTGCTCATGGACCCTGATCTCTCCATCTTGCTGGTCCCAGCCCCAGGACTTAATGGTCTTGCATTCTCTAATCAGTAGCTGGGCAGGAATCGCATCAGTAAGAAAATGATCTGAGCCTCAGACAGAAAATCAGCCCATTATGCTCTCTTCTTTCCAAACTCGCACCAAGACAGAACAGCGGCTAATTTGTTCTCTTTTCTGTCTGAGGGCAAAGCAGGGACCCAGAAGCACTATGCATTCAGCCTCAGGCCCTGCAATTCCCAGAGGGTCTTGAACTTGAACACCTGGGCTGTTCCAGTTCTGTTGCCCCTCCAAATGGAGTCTTATCTCTATTTCTCTAATTCTGACACTACATGCTGGGCTTGCTCAGGAGTGCATGAAAAATAATCAGTAATGGTGAAAAAACAAGTGAAGTAAAAAACTGCAAAATATTAGTTATGCAACAATAAATGTTAAGTTTGAATCACCGTTAATGGAGACACTTCAAAATTAGATGGCATTAGCGAATGATGATTGGTGAGGGCGTGGCCATGAACCCTTTCCCCAAACCACTTTTCTATCAGTCATTACAGTTTCAGAACAATCCATTTGTGACATTTCTAGAACTTCCCCAAACATATAAACACATCCATAGCCAGATTATTTGATCAGTTTAGTTATTGATTGAGTAAAAGTAAGTGCACTGACTTTAATCATGATTTTTTCAAGTAGTTTTTTTATTTAATGTTTGATTACTTGACCATCATTATCAATATTTGTTTTATGAGTATTGTAAAATTAAATCTGTGGTTTGTACTTTTAGTGTAGTAATTTTTTTTCTTAACTTATTACCTTACTCCCACTATTTTACATTAAGATAGGCACTGAACAAAGGTGTCAGTATTTTAAAACAGTTATTTTAAAAACAAGGGGTACAATTTATAGAAATGGGTTTTAAAGGGGCACACAAGTGGAAAAAGGTTGGAAACCACTGTTTTAGAGACATAGCTGTATACAATTTCATAAAGGACCTTATTACTGAATTGAGAAAAAATTTTTTTTCATTGTTAGATAATTGACTAAAAATAAGGGGAAAAAAAACTGGATAGAAAAATATCAGTAACAATGGAAAGCAGTTGACAACTAGGAAGTTCCATGGTATGAATCTGGTACTGCTGCATCCTAGCTGTTCGATGCTAAGCTTAACCCCAAGCCTTAGGGAGGTTTTAAATGTTCATTTATAAAATGAATTTAACTTTCTCATGGGCTGATGGCATGGAATGGAGGGGATATGGGCAAAGCACTTGGCCCATAGTGTGTATGTTAGGCTCTTAAGACACAAGAAAACTAAGATAAACTAAGGCTCTGTTAGTTAATCAGATTCTTGGGCATAGTGATTGGCCTTCTGAAAACACAAGACTTATGAACTTACAAGGCTTTGTGATCTCTGAAGTGGAGGTCTAATTCCATATTATAATAAAACCATTAAAATGAATCAAAACTCATAAAAACTTTTACAAAAATTGGAAGGATTATTATAATTCTGTTATTGAAGTAACTTGGCCTTGAATCACTAATTTATCATTGACTCTATTTCCTTGGTAATCAGCATGCATTGGGAAAGGTCATTAAAATGTGAGAAAATCTAACAGGCAAATAGTTTTCAAAAGTAATGAAATTATTACAAAGACCAGATTTACCAATTCTTGGAATATTCCACATATATTAGTTTTATGTTTATATTTTTAAGCTTATATGTATGTATACCTAAGTTTCAAATATTTGTTTTTAAGCCCCTACAATTTTATAAGCCCAAGGTCAGCTGATTTGAGTGCTTCACCAGGAATAGGGCTCAGCCAGCAGCCAGCCTGATCAGAGCCAGGGTTTGGTCTTTTTCCTGCAAAAGCACTTTGCTTCTGATTCCAAAGTCACACCTTCGCAGTGAACAAGAAACTCTTGTCTCTACTTTAGTGGTCTGTTGTCATATATACATATATGTGTGTGTGTGTGTGTGTGTGTGTGTGTGTGTGTATGCTGCAGGAAAGTATCCAGTATCCAGCCATGTAATATGAAAAAATAGAGGCATTTATGGCTGGGATTTTTCCTGAACAACACACACACACACACACACACACACACACACACACACTCATATATGTGTATTTATATGCAGACATGTCTGTGAGTATATATGTATATACACACATATATACATATATACACATATATAGTTACACATGTATATATACACACACATATATATGAGGTATGATTAAAAAATAATGTGAATGTAAATTTAAAAACAGGTATTACAGTAAAAGACACATTGCCATTAATCCACCTCCTTGTTTTGAACACACTTATCCCGTCATTCTTCCCACTTTCTGAAGCAGTTCTGGAAGTTCTCTTCTGGAAGTGTCTGAGAAATGGGCAAAAGGTTTCGTCCTTTATCATGAGGGTGCTCCATTCCCCCCGTTGTTTCTGGTATGTCAATTCCTTTCAAATAAAATCTCGTGGTACGTCCTCATCCACCTCATTCACTGGATCTGGCACCCCGTGACTTCTGACTCTTCCACAAAGTCAAAATGACCATGAAAGGTAAATGTTTTGAATTGATTCAGGACATCGAGGCAGCCACAACAGTGCAGCTAAAGACACTCACAAAGAGGACTTCCGGAACTGCTTCAGAGAGTGGCAAGTCAGATGGGTTAAGTGTGTTCAAAGTAAAGGAAAGTATTTTGAGGGGGATTAATTGCAATGTGTCTTTTACTGTAATAATTTATTTAAGCATTCACAGTATTTTTTATCTTACACACACACACTCACACACACACACACACACTCACACACATACACTATACACACACACTCACACACACACACACACACTCACACACACATATACACACACACACATATATACATATGTGTATATATATATATCTCTCCATATATATAAAAATCTTTGTGACATATTCTTTAAAATACATATATATCATATATATTTCCTTCTTTAAACCTCTAACATTTGAGATACACATACATACACATACAAGCACACACACACACATATATATGTATGAAGTCTGACAAGTAATTTTGCGAACTCACCCTAGAAAAAGTGCTACACATCTCATTGCTGAATATCACTACCGTCACCTTCGAAGTACTCCCCTTGGGAAGCTGTGCAGCGATGCCAGCGCCTAGTCCACCCTTCAAGCAGTTTTGGAACTTTTTTCTGGGATGGTTGTCAGAGTTCTCATCATCCCCAAAATCTGACAATTAAGTTCGTGGACCTATCACTGTGCACTTATGTTGGCAGCACTGTACAAGCAACTCGGTAAGGTGTTAATGGTGCCAACGTAGGCACATGGTGGCACGTCCAAGAACTTAATTGTTAGATTTTGGAAGACAGCTCTGATGGCCATTCCAGAAAGAGTTCCAAAACTGCTTGAAGGGTGGACTAGGCACTGGCATTGGTGCACAGCTTCCCAAGGGGAGTACTTCAAAGGTGACCGTAGTGATATTCAGCAATGAGGTATGTAGCCCTTTTTCTAGGGTGAGTTTGTGAAATTAGTTGTCCAACCTCCTGTGCATGTGCATGTATGTGTGTGTGTGTATAAATGTATATGTATATATGTATATAAATAAATATATATATATATATGGCTTGATACAATTAACCCTTTGAATATTGAAACTATAAATTTATATAGCAGAAGTGAAAGCTTTATGAGAAAACTCATCATTCTAAAATTATAATGTGTACCTCTTTCACCTGAATGCATTATCTAATGTGACCACAATATCATTCATCTGCCACTTTCTGCTCACTACACAATTTTATGAAGATTTCCTTTAGTTTTCTTATGTCAGTTTCTTATGTGACTGTCTACAACAGTTTGGTTTCATCTCATAACAGGTATTTCATTATGGATTTGTCTTTCGTAGGTCATAATATCATAGGTAAAACTTCTTTAATACATATTCCTTCATCTAATCTTGCCAAATACCTTTTCCTCTGGATTTATCTCTTTCTGTGATACCAGCTTCATTTTTCTGAGACATCTAGTATTATAGGACCCCTTTGTCTTCTTGGCTTCCCGTAGCCAATGTAGTATGCAATATCCCTCACATTTATTATTTTTTTGTTCATTCTATTTTTAAAAATTCATCTCTACGTGTTATCTATCCCCACTTAATTCTAGCCACAATAACAACAACTAGACAAAACTTCTTAAAACAATACTTGGCTAGTATTTCCTTGCCCTGAGGCCTTCTAGTTTACTATATATCTTCAAGTATGAACCCAATTTCTATAGCAGCTATATAAATAACTCCAGAAATGGCCTCTACCTTTCATTTTACCTTCATCTTCCATGTGTCTGACAGTTTAACTACCTTCAGTTTAACATCCTTATTTAGCATTCTATGAGCCGGACTTTCTCATTCCTGCTTTAATTCTTTTGCTTACAGGATATCCCTCTACCTACTCATCCTTCAAGGTAAACCTCAGTTCTCTCTTTCATTAGGCAAGACTTTTCTGGTCTATGAAACATTCTTCTTTCTAACTTTTAAGATATAGATAACACTTGGTTACTTGTACCAAGCCATTGTTTCCACCTAAGCAAAGGATGTGGGAATTATTGCAAAATGTTCCCTAAAGACCTTAATCCAACATGACATTGTAAAACAACAAAACAAATACTAGAGATAATAGGAAAAAGTTCATAGAACTACTTATTTTTACATATACACACACACACACACACTCATATGTGTGTGCACGTGTGTGTGTGTGTGTGTGTGTGTATAACTATAACAGCCATAGAAGATTTAGGTTACTTTACTTCTAGAAAAATATGTAGGATATCAGATAAAGGTCTTTTAGAAAAAATAATTTCCCTGATGGAATGAAAATGAGTAAGTCAGAGTCCCAGGCTTTGAGGAAATTACTGTTTTATGAGCAGAGAAAAAGTTTGGACAACTAATTTACTGTAAACCATGAGACCAAATATATCAGAGATATGCAAAGATTATAGTGACAGTACAGAGGATGAAGAAAATTATTTTGCCCCAAGGACTCACGAGAAGATAACCAAAAGAATGATCATTTGTGTTGAAAATCAAGAAATGAGTTGGAATTTTCTGGGTAAAAATGTGTAAGTCTTCCAATTACAGAGAATAGCATGCACAGGGCTGTGATACCATGAAAAAGATTGGCAGGTTTACTAAACAGTAAATTTATTATTATTTGTACAAAAAGTATGGGAAAGGAGCATTACTGCACAGGAGCCATGATTGGGAAGGTAAAATAAATCATTCAGAAAAGTGGAGGCTATGCTGCAGTAACAAACACTCCCAAATCTCACTACAGGCATATCTCATTTTATCACACTTTTCTTTATCATGATTCTCAGGTGTTGCATGTTTTTCAAATTGAAGGCAAGCCCCTCCAGCATAAAAAATACCACAATTCACTTTATTGCAATACTTGCTTTATTGTGGTGGTCTGGAACCAAACCTGCAATACCTCCAAAGTATTTCTATAATTTAAAACAGCAAGGATGTATTTCTTCCTCATACTCTATGGCTCTCAAGGTCAGGTTAGAGCTCTGCTCCTCATTTTCCACTTTCTAGGGCCCAGGCTAACAAACTGTCTACCATCTCAATGCTTCTAGACACTATGATGGGGACAAAAGAAATATGGCCAATTGTGCACTGGAAACTCACTGAAACTGAAACACATCTCTTTTTTCTCTGTTTTGTTAACCAAAGCAAATGCATAGGCACACCTAACTTTGGAAGAGCAGGAACAAAAAACAAAACAAAACAAAAATAAAAACAAAAAGAAGCAGAAAAGAAAGAGCAGGAAAGGAAGTTCAATTTTCTCATGTCCCCTGAAAATATTGGTCAACAGAACTATTGACCACAACATAAACTTTGCTGAAGAGAGTGGCCTAATCTTACAGGTGACCAGTGAATCTATGCATGGGAGAAATGACAGATTTCTTAACGCAGAATGACACAGGAAACCATTTGTCCAGCAGAACAGAGGTCAATTAAATTAGTGATTCTCAATAGCCTTCATCAAAATCACCTGGAGGACTTGTTATGAACATTCTTAGTCCCCACCTGAGTTTTTTATTTAATCAGTCTTGGGTGGGGCCTGGGATTTCAAATTTCTAACAAATGTAATGTTGATAACCTCTTGTCTTGGGATCACATTTTGAGAACCCCTGAGCTAGCAGATTCAGAACTAAAGCAGCAGCGAAAGGGCAAGAAAAGCATTAAAAGACCCAAGAGACATTTTCAAGGTTAATTGACAGGTTTTTATATCTTTGAATGTTAGGGATGAGGATAAGAGAAGGTTTGGAAAGGGCAGCAACATATTTATTTTGGGTAGATAATTGCCCAATTCCTCCCCCATCCATGCCGAATCCTACACCTAGAGGATGGTGTGGGATTCGGCATGGATGGGGGAGGAATGGATAGAATGAAAAGAAATCTAGTTTATGACATTTTAGCTTTCAAATGGCTGAAAGCATCCAGGTTTTATGTCTATTCAGCTATTAAAATGCAACTCTTGGTCTCAGAATAACACCAATACCTGAAGATAGACAGTAAGAACCATCAGGGTATACAGCCACCCCTCACTTAACGACCTACCTGTTTAACAATGGCTCAGACTTACCACCAGTTCTCCAGTGTAGGAATCCCCTTTTTCAGTCTGTCTGAGACTCAGGAATCCCCATTTCTCAGTTTTGTCTCCTTCCTGAAATTGGTTAATATTTGCTACACAGTGTTCATAATCATAAAAGACTACATATTTTGTTTGTAAGTGTGAAGTCACATGATGTCTATTGAAAAATACATACCCGATGGTGCCCCAACACACCACAAGACATCCGCCTTTAGATTCCTGCTTATTGACAAATTTGCTTTGTGACCTAGCTAAGGGACAGAACTCAGTCGTTAAGTGAGGAGTGCCTATAACGGGGTCGAGGCTGTTGGATGAAATGAAAGTATCCAGGAAGAGTATTTTGCATGAGAAAGGAAAAGAACCGAGAACAGAATTCTGACATAACCTGATAATTAGATAAATAAAGAGGCTGTTGAGAAGCCAGAACAAGATAATCACAATGAATAATCTGAGGAGTAGAACTAAGAGCTAAATTCCAGGGAATAAGCAAGGAAAGAGATTTAAAAATCAGGGAGAAATCAGTGGTGTCAAATATTTTAGAGAGCTCAAACATGACAATGACTTAAAACAGGCCTACAATAATTAAGGGTACTCTATTACTTTATTCAGCCAGGCCCTGACACTTCTGCTGGGTTCTTTGTCCTCATCCTGGAATTAATTATGCAAACCTTCATAGCCACCAGGTGCATCCTTTTAAAGCTGAACTGCCCCTCAGGAATTAGTCTTCTTGGAATCACAGGCACCAGAAGGGAGGGATGGTGAAAAATTGGATTTTTCTAAGCTTTTACTTTACAACGAAGACTGCTAGAAACTAGAACTGAAAGCATAGGGGTCCATAGGTCTATACATGCAAGTAAGTCTCTAGCTCAGGATTCTGTAACTCCTCCCAATCACCTTATGAAACATCTGTCTCCCTAGTTCTATTCTTAAGTCCAGCTTGAATCCTGAATTGTAAACTGAGTCTTCAACTCAGACCTCTGTGCATCTACCTGAGTCTATATTCCCAGATTGATCTCTACGGGGCCTACTATCTGGTCTCACTAGTCAATGTGGCTTTTCAGTTCACTAGGGGCTTGCTAAGGTCACTTCAGGTCACCTACATACTATCCAGCCTGTGAGCCCCTCTAGCACCCATCCCCAGATGATCCAGACAAATCCTAACTCCTGCCTCTTCCTTACTCTGACCAGATCATGCCACCTGGTTACCAAGTAAGGATGCTACAACCACATTATGTAGTTTCATTGATGAAAGAAATCAAAACAGACCTGAACAGATCAAGCTCAGTCTCGGTGACCATGAATAAGACATTCTGTGTCTTTCTTGCTCCATGCTTTCTAAAATCACTCACATGGAAAACTTTTTTTTCATTGATCTTGATTCTAATTGAGAAAAAGAAATATTCTCTTTTGGACTCATCAAAATATTGCAGTTTGAATTATATCCATAGTGTCCTGATTTAAAATTAAAAAAAGAAGCAAGTAAGTGAAAATGTATAGATTGTTGTGAAATTAATATAGTTCTTTATCATTTTAAGTCAAAATGACACAAATGTAAGGGAAACAACTCCCCTCGTTTTCACTGATTACAAAAGGGCCAAGAGAGAGGTTCAAGACACTTGCTCCAGATCACCTAGAAACCCTCCACTGTATCTTTATGTATGCATATCCACAATGGAGAAAGATTTATATATGATTATTTGATGTTATTCTTCAAATATATTTTAATTTATAAATGTTCAATGATCATTTTATGACAGGTATGTAAAATGAATTCTGAACTCTATTTTATTTTTGTGTCTTATATTAGAGACTGAATGTGAGCAGCACCTGCTCTATAAATAACTCACTGATTCATCGGAACAAAACAGTTCAGCAAAATAGTCAACTGCTTTATGATACAGATGGCATCTGTCATTTAAATAACTGAAGTTATTTAAATTGAGTCGCGAAAATATCTGACAAATCCTTTTCAGACAAATGAAGCAAAGAAATCTGAAATAACATCTAAGACATCAGAAGTTGTTTTAGGCCTTCAAGATTTTCTTTTATTTAGGGGTAAACTATTGTGTCTGTCCCTCTCCTCATTCTCTCTGATGAATTTCATCTGCTTGTAACTGTCATTGCAGGAGCTTGCAAGGAAATACTTTTGATTAGCACTAAAAAGGTGTAATGTTTGAGACCTTGAATGCAAAACTTCTGATAAAAATAAACTTCAAGGTCTCAGAATACTCTTATCAGATCAACTGTATGGTCCCAGAGAAGGTTACTTAAATCTTCTTGGCTAAGCTTGAGAGTGCAAAGCTTAATACCCACAGGCTTGCAATTCTTTTGAATGTGATTATAATTCAGCACCAGCTTTGCATCCTGGATAAAGGTTCCCCTTGAACACAAAGTGTGTTACATGCTTGTGTGCTAGTGATCAAAATACTCAGAGGATTATGGCACTTGCTGTTCTTAAACCCCCAAAATGGTGTTAAAATGCTACATCCAATCAGCTAAGCTGTAAATTAAATTTTTGTAGATTGAAGACCTAATTTTACTTCATATGCCAGAAACTCATTTCAATCCTAGCATTTCTGTTAGCATGTTGCATCTAGCAGCATAACTCAAAAGGTTTAATGAAAGTTTAAAAACAATCTGTTGCAGATTTTGTGCCTAATTTATTTTTAATTGCAAATTGTGCAGCACATTATTGCCTGTGAAAATAGAAATTTAATTTCCTTCCTATGTTTTATTCTTTTATTTTTTCTCTTTCTTTTTTTTTTTTTAATAACTCTCATGCAATGTCATATAGGAAATGGGATGTAACATTCTATTTTTGGATTTTATTTCTTTATTCTTAGATCCTTGATGTCACACTATGGAAAATATTGCTCATGCCACTTGGAATTATTCTTCAAACACAGTTTCATGCTTTCAGAATGTGCTATTTGGAATTTCTATAAGAAGTTGGCATTTGCACAGTTATTGCAAGTGTAAAGCGTGCACTGTGGTTACAGTTTCCCTCTGTGCCATGTGAAATCCTCCTCATCGAATCCAAGAGTTTACTCCTGATAATCTGACAGCAAACAGTGTTGACCTTCATATTTAAAGTTAATTTACTGTGAAGTTTTATTAGTGGTGGAGAAAAAGCACATACAATATAATTTTAATTATAAGAATAATTGGAGAGTTTGTTACAATTAGATATCCTATCCCATATTTTCAGAAGAGTAGGAAAATACTTTATTCACATGGTTTGCTTTTCATGCCACCTTTAATTTTTTTAAGTGGTCTTTTTGGTAACAAATGAAAAATCAACAAGGCACTTGTTCTAGTCTTCTCTTTCAGGAAAGTTTTGTCACACTCCACTGCCTCTGGTAGTTTGACTTGGGATGGGAATCTGAAATGAAGCTTAATGCAAGTGCTATCAAGTGATTCTAGGAAAATGTCAAAATATGAGAGGAAGAAACAAAGGTCTTCTGTGCTGAATTTGCATTCCCTTCTGAAATCTTTGGCCCTTTACATCAAAAAGGGAGTTGTATTATTTACTTTCAATGTCCTGACTCTCTTCCTCCCCTGTCCTTAGAGAGTGGCCATCAGCTCGCTCCCTGCAGCCTTTCCCTCTCCTTGCTGGGCACTGTGTCCATGAAGCAAGCTGCCTTCAGAGCTGGTGACAGGAGAAGCCTGCCTCTTACTCGAGAGGGGTGTGAATGAATGCTGTGACTAGTTCCCTCTTCCTGCCAGGCCGTTCTGTCTGCCTCCGCAAAGCCCAGCTTCCAGGGAGAGTTGGATCCATGTGATATCTTGTTTCAGGTTTGCTCTTTTCAGCACGAACATTGGACAACATTACGGTCCCCAGGAGGAACACTTGTAAATGAGAGCCTTCACCTCCCGTAAGACATAGATCAAATTCAGATAAGACTTGAGCCTGGGGTGGGGAAGATAGACTTAAACTGGAATATTTTGAGCATATCCACAGCAAGGCAGTTAAAAATTAGGCAGGCAAAAAGGTCAGGACCATAAATAGATAGATAGATAGATAGATAGATAGATAGATAAATAAATAAATAAATAAAGTAACTGTGTGTGTGTGTGTGTGTGTGTGTGTGTGCGTATGGTTACATATATCACCATTAAGTGTAAAATAGAACACACCTTTTAAACCTGAGAATTTTAGTAATTTTAAAATATCTACTCACACAGAAAATACCTGATTAATTTAAAAGTTGTCATGTATAGTGTTTTTCTGAGGTATTTATATGTTTAAATTTTTTGAATGTATAGGCCTGTTGCATGATGAATTTTCTCCCGTCATGCACCACACACCCTTAAAGGGAAATAAGCATTGCTCAAATTAGTATTAAGCTATTTGCATGTTTCCAACTTTGCCATTTTGGTTCTGATCATATTAAAATATGAATATAAATTATTCTTAATAAAGTCAATAAGTGTGAAAATTTCACATAGATAATCGACATCTCTCTGATGTTTAAGCAATACTGATTATCTCTGTTTGTGTAGCAGAAGTAGGAGTATATATAAAAGAGATTAAATGAAATTATATACCTCTTATAAACCTGGTTAGAGAATGGGACAGCCATCCCAAAGAAAGCTCAGATGGATGCTACAGACCAAATCAATGGGATATGCATGAATGAAGAGCATCAGATGCAGGAAGTATTTATGGAGTGTAGCAATATATAGATCAGGCTGATAGAACCAGTAAGTTCTCATCTTGAAATCATTGTAGCAAAACCTAATTTCTATTAGCAGCACATGAACTTGTACCAGTTGTTATAAATTCCTGTCAGAGACTCAGGACAGATTTCTAGAAGGGAAGTCCCTCGCCCTCTTTCTTTTGTGCCCCTCACCATTTCTAGAGAGCTGTGAATAAAGACAGTAACATGAATATGATTTTTTGAAGGGAAGTTTTGCTGATGGGTGTGAAAGCAGCTAGCTCTTTCCAACTAGCTCTGTGTTCCTTAAACTCTTAATTGTTTGCTTATTAAAGGGATGCTTGTCACTTTTTTCTAGAAGGTGGTCCAAAAGTAGGTTTACAGTATATCTACATTGTTTGTTATGTGCCAGAGTGTATATGTACCCATATAATCTGTTGTGATGAATTTCATTGACTCAACTGTATCTCTACTTTTGGGCCACACTGTACATAATCTCAGTTAGCACTGAAATACTCAATGCTTGTGATTAAGTGTGTGCACACACATACACAAACACACACTCATATAGACATACGTACACTGACCCTTGCTGGGGTAGAGATTCCACGAGTGCATCTGTAAGCTTTGAAGTATTCTGCTGAAGAGGAATATATCTTCCTTTTAATCAGAACCTTCAAAATATGATAAATTCTTACTCGGATGAGAAGATGGACATGAATCTATCCCTTATTCTATAACTTTACAACTTTAACTCATTTCTGAAAACATGCCACTAGGTAAAACAAGGCAAAAACAAGACAAGACAAAACAAAACAAAACAAAAAACCCACCTGTTAAATAGAAAATAATAGCTTGCCTTCATTCGTATAGGTTAATTTATGATACATTTCATCCCAAGCCAAAGCAATTCAAAATTTGTTAACAAATTTTGTTAACAGTTTAAAAAAATCAATTGAAAATGAAAACAAGTTTTTTAAACAAATATTTGAACATCAATATAATTTTATATTAAAGGTAATATAATGAAATATTACATTCATTTATTTTCTTTACAAATTTTTAAATTGTATCAGAGCTTATGGAGTTCTTGCATTCAAACTGAACTTATAAAGTTACAATCAAAAAGTGATTAGTTGATTTATTGATATCATGAAGTTAGATTTAAACTAAGTAATTCTCATTTGAAATTTTTTATTTAAGGTTTATGTGGTTCCATATCAAACATATTACAAATATGCAATTCTAAATTGTATCATAACACCCACACAAATAAAGTTATTCTGGAGAAACAACATGAAGACAGAATAAAGACAAAATATGAGAGCCGTTTGAAACACTTGGAAATAGCATACGCATATCAGACTGAAGAGTTGTAAAAATATTACCATTGATCTCTCTTACTAAAATGACCTAGGCAAAGCAAAGCGTGTTTGGTTCATTCAAACACGGTATATGATTCAAGCTTCTTCTCTGATTAGCAACTGTTCTGTTGAGCAAATTGGTGAATATTTCTTTGCCTGAATGGTTCTTTGAGCAAATTGGTGAATATTTCTTTGCCTGAAACCCTAATGTTAAAATATCACTTCTTATAGTGTATTTTGCATGGATTTTTGTTTCATTTTGTTTTTGTTTTGGTTGAAAAAAATAGTTATATTGAAAAAGGAGCAATCCAAAAAGTTTAATAATTTCTTAAAAGCTATGAATAAAAAGCCAGTAACTGACAGCATTATGTCAAGTAAGGCTTCTAAATCCCTTATGATCTAACTTGTCTCCCAACACAGTCTTTGAAGCAATTAGAGATTTCCAGCTTTCTATGCCACAATCGGAAGCTCCTGCAATGGAAGATTAGGACTAGAAGATACCTTAGAGACAACTAGTCTAACACAGATGAGAAAACTGACACTTAGAGAAATTAAATGACTTGGCCAAGGTCATAAACCTAAGTGGGGCAAAGGCAGATCTCCTGACTTCCAGTCTGGGGGTGTTCTTATTTTCTTTCCTGCTATAACTGAATTGACTCCCCAAAATGATTGCATTACTACCCTAATCACCAATTCCTAGACTCTAATAGGTAAAAACTATAAGGCATAATAATAGTTTAAGTTAATGTACAATGTGGGCTTAGGGTAAGTTGGGAGGGGACAGATTTGAGCTTAAAATCCTTGAAGGTGTAATTTTTTTGAGTCCTTAAATAGTATTACAGCTAAAAACATAGTTAAAAGTCAAAAAGACGATTTGGGGGAAAAATTAGGTAAACAATTACAAGCTTTCCCATTGAGCAACAAAATCAAATTAACCTGTTTTTAAAAGTGGAACAACTAACTCTAAGCACATATCTTATCTAATGTTGAGATTTGAGTGAAGTGTAATCCTTCATCTGTAATCTGCTCTATATTCCACAAAATAATTAGAACCAGGCACAGGAATCAGATGATGAGGATGCAAGGAAGATTTAAGTGGCAATGCTAGGTATATGAACATGGCATAGACTTGAGTCCCAAACTGGGCATCTTACGTATCTTACCCCAAATCTAGACTTTTAGATCTGGGACTAGGAATAATTATAATTACAGTGCACACCAGGTCAGATATAGAGCTGTGTGGCCTGCCCTCAGGGCTAGAAAGTTCCACCTGCCTCAGTAAGAGTGGAATCTGTGAACCAATACGATCTAGGAGAACACATGAGGCTGGGTTACATGTCTGCCTGGTAGATAAGTGAGTTATAGAAAAGACAAAGCTTCCTTCCAATTATTTGTGAAAAGCCGACCATCCATTTGGATAGAAATGAGAAAGAAAGTGAAAAATATTTATCATGCATCTATTCTCCTAGATTATAAACTTCTTGTGAGCAAGGAGCTTCCATCAATATAAAACATATGCATTGAGTATCTAATCTGGGTCTAGTACTCTACTGGGTGTTGGGTATATAAAGATGAAAGAATTAGATGTTTTCTATGATTTTGTGAGATATAGACTTGAGGATATATATATATATATATATATATATATATATATATTCTTCATAATTCCTTTTATCATTTTATTATATGTTATGTGATCACCAGTTCAACCAATGCAATCAAACTACCTGGCCTATTCTCATTCATTTATTCAACATTTATTATTTGCCCATTAGATGCTATGTGCTGTGATGCAGCTGGCATTCACAAATTTTTATGACTAATATGTTTCAGACAAAATGACTGGATGAGGCAGGCAGAGGGAAATGTCATAAAATCCATGAACAAATATTTGATATGTATTAATGCTTTCAAAAGATAATCAGTCACTTATAAATACATGCACATACATGGACTAAACCTATGAGAACAGCATGGGTCTTCTGAATCCAGCTCAATGATTTTAAGTTACACTAACCTAGAAATGTTTCCTCCTCTTCTAACCAACATTCTGATGGTTTGTTGTTGATAATCAAGTGAATATGATTTTTAAAAATGTTATTTATCATTATGATGTTCTACTGGCTACTTACTAAGTAAATAGTATCCTACAAGTTTCAAGATCTAGACTTCAGATATATGATAAAGGTAACAACTACAAACACTGATTTATACACAGGTGCTGTGCAAAGAGATGTGCTACTTACTCGTCAAAACTATGGATAAGTCATTTTAGACTCTCTGAGTCTCAAAGAACATAGGATAATATGATGAGTTCAAATTGTGACCCTCCTAATATCTCATCTAAAAAAAATCACTACCCAGGAATGAATGGAGTTCCTAAGACTGTAGTACTTGTGCACAATTGCTTGAAAGATAAGAGTTGCTGGGTAAATGAATGAAAGTAGAAATGAGGAAAGCCTCCTTTTATTTTCAGACAACTTTCAAATCACAGATGTTTGAATTTAACGTAGTCTTTTAGGCATAGGTTAAAAGGTATGTACTGTGATTAATTCAAAGAAAATAAAACACAGTTCTTTCCATAAACAAAATTAAAACCAACGTAGAGGAACAAGATACCTACCTATGCATGAGACAACGAATGACATAAGGCCATACGTAAACATTGAATGAGTGTTGTCAACTGAACTTGAGTTACAAAGAAAGAAGAATGGTCTTGGAAAGAGGCAGGCCTTTTAATTCTGATTCTAGCCCCTTTTACAAGCTGTTAATAAACTCTTCGAACTGGGTATGTCTCCTGTAAAATGTGATTAAGTACACCATCAAGAAGGTATAAGAATTCAGAAGAATTTAGGTAAAGTTCTTGGAATAATGTCCCCAAGTATAATAGTTGATGCTAAATAAATTAATTTCTCTTCCATTTTTTCTCATTCTTTTGACAAATGGAATAATATATGGGTTCTGCCTTACTTAGAGCTACTTTGCAGATAAAATGAGGTCATATTTGTAAACACTTTGAATGTTGTAAAGATTTAAGTTGTATACTATTATTACTGATTATGGATTTCTTGAACCCATCATGCCGAAAGACTTTACCAAAAAATATAGTTATATTCCAGAAGATTTTAGATAATCATGTAAATGACAGGAGCATAAAAGACTATTTGAATATGAGTTCCAGCTCATGTTCACCTTTATATCAGGGGACAAAAAGGGCCTCCTCAGGTACATGCTGGCTATGGGGGTGCTATTTACAAAGACATATGGAGCTGGATTCATGACAGCATCAGAGTTCTAACTCTTTTGACATTAGATAAACTTACACAGCTTGAGTTAGAGGCCAGAATGAATTATAAGAAGCATGTACCTAATAGAGACTCTGTTTATCACATATAAAATAATGATTTTGGAATCATAACTTGCATTCAAGTTCTGTTACCACCACATACTATGTGATCTTGGTCAAGGTACCTAGCTTTCTAACCATTACTACCCTTGCTTACAGAGTAAGGTGAATAATGTTGCTTACTGCATGAATTGTTGCAAGCTTGTCCATCTCACAGCTTGTGGGCCACATGGAGCCCAGGACATCTTCGAATGTGGCGCCACACAAACTCAGTAACTTTCTTAAAATGTTAATGAGAATGTTTTTACTTTTTTTTAGTTCATCAGCTTTTGTTAGTGTTAGTGTACTTTATGTGTGGCCCAAGGCAATTCTTCTTCCACCGTGGTTCAGGGAAGCCAAAAGATTGGACATCCTTGGTTAGAAGATAAAATAAGTGCCTGGCACATGGTTAAGTGTCAGTGAAATTTAGCCATTATTACTAACTCGAAATAAGGGAAACTGTGATATTGAATTCTGTTCAGTAAATAGAGATATAAATGAGTAATTTTAACCAAAATGATAAAGGTGATGGTGTGTGCTCCTACTCATCAGAAACCTCATGGATAAGGTTGCTCCGCAGATGGTAAGAGAGGATGTGAGGTCTTTCTTGAGATGTAACCAAAGTGAAAAGTGGAAGGGATACCCTTCCTGTGTAGGATTCAGGCAGGCGGACAATAGAATTTTAGTAGTGAGCAAAAAAGGTGACTCGGCAGCACGTAGGCCATATAAGTACATGTCAGGGCTCATATTTCTCTTTCAGACTATTTGTCCTGTCTACCTGAAGTATCTGTCTTCCATCAAAATACATGATATAAAACAGCTACGTAACACCTGAGTAGCTCTGTTATTTTAATGCACCAAAACAAGGCCTGAACATTCTCAATATCTGCTGTCACTTCTGTCATTTATCCTTTGCTAAAACATGTGAGAAATTTTTTTATTTACCTATAAAACTTTAGTAGGCAGCACAGACCAATTTAAATCAGATACTTTTGTGAAGAATTCAGCTTCACACTCTTTTTCTTAATGTACAGAATTAATGAAGCAATAGAGTCTAAATAAAATCTATCCTGAAAGAAAATGTGATATGCATATTATAATTTAGACTGCTTAGGGTAAATGTAAAAGGCTACATTTGACAAAGACCCATAACAAAGGCTGCTAGAGCAGAATATTCAGGAACAATGTACGAAGGAGCAGGCAGAGACTGCAGTGGGCATTTTAGGAAGAGTTGATTTTCTGTGGAAGTGGGGATATTGATTGTTGCTTAAATTAAAAGAAAGCTATCTTTATGTGGTTTTATGACCATTGACTTCATTTCTTTATTCTTAGGCCCAACACAGAAACAAACCAAATGATGACAGTGGGTTGACTGATTTCTCTTTTAGATTTTAAGCTAGTTAAATATAGGTAGTTGCTGTAATTATGTATTTACTATTCCAGTTTTGCAGCTTTTAGAGTGACAAAAATTCAACCCTCTGTCTTGAGTTTGATATGTTAAACTGTCCTAAACATCGGCAATGCTGTGGTAGATGAACACAACCCACAGACATTTCATACATAAGGCTAATTTAGACTGCTGTGAATTAGTGGCTTGCAGAAGAGAAATCAGTGTGGTAAAAGTAAGATGTGTGAAACTGCCCAGTGACAGTCTCCTTTTGTGATGTGACACTGTTTAGTTGTGTCTCATAAGATCTAAAACAGTTTTGCCTTGCTTTTGCATCCACAGCGATCATTTAACTATGTAAGCTGACCCAAGAGCAGTGCTGTGAGCAAGATCATGTTTTTGCATAGTATTTGTTCTGAAAACATGGATCAGTAATGAGCATTACAAATAGGACTTGTCAGAGTAGAACCAGAGAGACTTTTTGCTAAATCAAAGATCTATTCCTTCACAAAAGACAGACATATTCTACAGTGAACAATGTGGCCCAAGATCTGATACATATCCTGCAAGTATACAGTTGATTTTCAGTGAGAGCCATTGAAAGATATCTCTCGATACCTAAACACAATGTCTGCTGTGAAAGCTGTATGTGTGGTCTGTACAACTTATTACCTGAAAAATTTGGGAAAAATATCAAATAACTCTAAAATGAATTAGACTTCGATATTTAATTTGCTCTATTTTTTCAAGCAGAATTAGTTTTGAGAAGTATTTTAGTTCATTTATTATTGGAAAAGACCTTACTAGCTTATTCAAGCAAGAAAATTACCCCTAAAGCTTGCAAGATTTATAATGCTTAGGGAAAAAAAGAGGCAATTCAAAACCTCATGAGACATTTTAGGCCTCATTTACATCTCTAACCTGACCCATTTTCTGCAAAATGTTTTTGTTGGTAATTTACATACTAAAAGCTAGTTATTTATCCATCCCTAACCAAAAAGTTGATGAGATTACTAATACCACAGTGAAGTTAACATTACCCTACACATATGGTCATTCCTAAAAGGTTGACTACCAGGTCATTTATTTATCTATAATCTCCATTACATGCTGGTGATGCATCCAAATTCTGAGAATACGACAAAAAAGCTCATATATCTCACTGCCACGCTTACTTTATTGGCAGGACTCTTTCCAGGAATGCCTTTGGAGATGAAGCACCCTGAGGTGCTCTGTGTATGTAAACATACGTATCTATCCAGAAAAACAAGTGGTGCAATGAAATCGATTCTCTAAAACAGGTTTCAGTATCATACATTTTTGAATACCATAATGCTTTGCCTATGTTTGGAGCTTATCTTTTTATGCATGTATTTTTTTTTAATATTTTAAGTTCTTTATATTTTGAGAAAGAAGACAACAATGAAGAGTTAAAGTACATAGTGGCAGAATGATACACGAAGGCTGTCCAGAAAGTATCCAGCCATATAATATAAAAAAATAGAGGCATTTATGAATGGACTTTTTTCTAGACAGCCTTTGTATATTTCTCACTATATGCAGAATAAATACAAGATCTGACCATTAAGTCCGCGAATTCATCCTAAAAAAAGTGCTACATACCTCATTGATGAATATCACTATGGTCACCTTTGAAGTACTCCCCTTGGGAAGCTGTGCACTGACACCAGCACCTAGTCCACCCTTTAAAGCAATTTTGAGACTCTTTTTCTGGACTGGCCATCAGAGCTGTCTTCATATTATACTTGATGTCCTGAATGTCATCAAAATATCTTCTTTTCAATATTGCCTTTATCTTCAGGCAAAGAAAAATGTCATAGGGGGCCAGATCAGGTGAGTAGGGAGAGTGTTCCAATATAGTTATTTGCTTTCTAGCTAAAAACTTTCTCACAGTCAGTGCCGCATGAGCTGGTGATGGTCATGATGCAAGAGCCATGAGTATTTGGTGAAAAGTTCAGGTCATTTTCATCTAACTTTTTCACGCAAACTTTTCAGAACTTCCAAATAGTAAACTTGGTTGACTGTTTGTCCAGGTGGTACAATCTCTCTGATACCAAAAAAGATTAGCAACATCATTTTGACTCTTGATTTGGATTGACAAAAATTTTGGTCATGGAGAATTGGCTAACTTCCATTGTGTACTCTGATACTTTGTTTCAGTGTTGTATTGGTATGGGCATGTTTCGTCACCACTAATAACATGGTCCAAAACATTGTCTTGCCCCTCCAAAAGACAAACTTTGACTCTGCTCTGCTTTTGCTCATCAGTGAGCTCCTGTGGGACCATTTTTGCACACATTTTTCTCATACCAAGATTTTCGGTTGAGATTTTCCAAACTGTGTCTCTATTGATGATTGCTTGGTCTGCTAGGCTTCTCACAGTCAGCCAACATTTTGATACACAATTTGACAAATTTTTGAAATGTTTTCCTCAGTTCTGCTTGCTACTAGCCTCCCTGATGGCACACAAAAAGATTCCACAACAATAATGAATGTCAGTCATTAAGACACTGCCACAAGTTGACATGAAATTAGCTGTGAGACACAGATATACCAAAGTTATGAAACCTTACTGAGTTATTTGTACAGTGCTGCCAATATATGTGTGGTGGCAAGTTGGTGAGCTTAATTGTCATAATTATGTGTATATAAAATTTTATGATGAAAAAATATATCCATGAATAGATTTATATATTCATAGTATATACTATACTATGTATATTTATAGTATATTTATATTTTCTGTTATATACTTGTATTTTAGTGTATATTATAGATATTGTTACATGTTACATGTATTTTATTATTTATATGTAATACTCAAGGGCTGTGCAGATAAAAATCAGCCATAAATGCTTTTATATTTCATATTACATGGCTGGATACTTTCTGAACAGCCTTCATATATTATACATAATATTACCATCTGTTGATAATTTTTACCTTGATAACTTAATTTCTAAAAGCACTGAGTTTACAGTAGTGTGGCTAATGTTTATAATCTAAGCTTGTACAAAGCAAGAACTATTGGTAGATCTATAATTCACTTGAACATCATTTGAGCACATGCTGAGAGTTACACTCCAGGACCTTTAAGGCTTTCCTAAGGTGTAACTTGCCTGCCTCTTAGCTTGAACCTCTTCTAAGTGGTAGACACCAAATCCCACCAGAATCCAGAGGTTGAGAAGTGTGTAACATATCGGTGTGGCTCCTTCTCCCAAGAATTCTCAGCAGACCACATGTGAGTCCCTTTTGTAAGTTCAGGTCTCTTGGGATGGTGTTCAACCTGATTATAGTCTGTTCAGCATCTCTGGTAACCTGCTCTCCTTAGATTCATCCCGAATTTCACTGTGATCAGACACAGTCTCATACTGAAGAAAGTATCCAGTCCTGCTCCCGCCAATGGCTTTGGGAAGCCTGGAGTCTGAGGTGGGGCCATCTGAGACAAAGGCAGGTCTAGGGCCTCGAGGGGTAAATGGGGCTCCAGTCCTTCCCTATTTTATTTTAGTTTTGTCAGTAATGAGTTTCAGATTGTGTTTGTTTTCAGAAGCTGTTTGCTGTTGTACGCTTCCTATAAGGAAAGGATTTGTAAGAGGATACATAGTCGATTATAAACAGAGAAAACAATTCTTGATAAAATGTAATTACTAAAAACTCATCTGCAGAGTAAATTGCCATTCACCAAACCTTATTATCTTATGACATATTAAGAATTATGTTTTTCTTTTCTATTTTGAGGCTGCCAAGTGCTGTTAGCACTGCAGCCACTGCCTTCATGGCTGGTGCTGCCGTCAGCGTCACGCCTACCACCCAAGCTGGCTCGAGAGGAAAACCCAATGAGGGGTTTGATTTCTCCACTTATGTGCGTTGTCTGAAAATGTTGGTTGTGTTTTCACATGCTGCATATCTGTCTTCCAAAGGACATGCTATAATGGACAATTCCACTCTACTTTGCCACTTGGAACATCTTTGGATAATGTCTCTAGTGCTGGAATTTATTGATAATACTCAAATATTTTATTTTCTGTGAAAACTTTTTTTTTTTGTACAAAACTTCCCAAGTATATGCTGGAAAGTTCTAGATGCCACCTCTAGGGGTCTTATTGCAGGCTAACATCCTGTAACACAGCAAAGCGTTCACTATTTTTTTCTGGGTATTCTTAGGCTTGATCTGTGAAGATCATATTAGTTGAACACCACAGTTCCTGTATGTTCATTTCAATAATATTTCATGATGATTTTAAACAACTATGTTCACTTAATTTGTCCTCCAAATTAAATATATGCTAATATTTTGTGACTACCAATGCCTTTTCAATCCCTTATTCTAGAAGTGTTGGATGAATAATTGGTATGTAATAGTAATGAATGAGACAACCATGATCCCTGCCTTCATGGAGTCTGGAGTCCAGGAGAGGCAACCAAACCAACAAAAAAGACCACACTCTAATGACACATTGAGTTAAATTAGAATTAAATGAACAGAGAGCTGTACACATAATATTCAGTAATGGAGAGAGGGTGGTTCATAAGAATAGCTGAGCAGGAGACATTCAAATCAGGACTGAAGGTGAGAAGGAGTTAGCCATGTAAAAATTAATGGGAAGGGTATTCCAGGCAGAGGATGCTAGTAGAAGACCCTCATGCAGTCAAGAGTATAACATAACTAGGAACTGGAAGAAGGCCACTCTGGGTCCAGTGAGATGATGTGTGTTAGGAGATGCATACAAATGAGACTGGAGAGGTAGGTGAGGAGAGACATGACCATGGGAACTGTAAACACTCCCCAGAATTGAATTTATACACCCAACTGTGGCTACCACCTGCACTCACTTCAGCCATTATAGATATAGCACCTGACCTTGAATGAACTTATGGCATATAGGAGAACAATAAAGAACATGTGTTTTCTGAACAGAGGCCTGCTCCCAAGCGAAAGAAGATAAGAATGTTAAAATCACCCATGTTTTAACCAACCAATCAGATAAATAACTTCTCCTCTCCGGTGGCAGAGAAATACATGAAGAGACAGAAGTTGCCAGGACTTTTATACTAATAGGGTACCCCTATAAATTGGAAAGGAAGCCCAAGAATAGTGAAGGAGCTCCCCAAGACAACTGTATTGTGTCCTGTCGAGACCAGCAAGACACGAGGGGTGAGAACATGAAAAGGGCAGCGCAAAATGAGGAAATACAGTAGCCAAAAATACAGTACAAGTGGGGCCAGGGGACTCCAGCCTCATGGACTGAGACACCCCTGAGTTGGACCAACGCATAGCTTTTAATGATGGATAGAACGAGGCAGTGACACTTGTATGGAGAAGTAAAACTTTCCTCTTTCCAAGGTCCGTGATTATCATGCCTTATGGCGGTTCCCGAAAGTCCCCATGTGTTCTAGGACATATTGTGCCTTTATGCATCTACGTAGCCCCAAGACTCAATGTACTGAAACCATCCCTAAGTCATTCCTATTGGAGGATGACTGATACTGTTCTATCAGGTCACCGTTGGAGCAGTGGGGGACACAAGGCAGCCAGGAGGCAGGAGATTGACCTCAGAGAGGGTGAGGGGCTGTGCCTCACCTCTGTAGAGCCCAAGTTCTCTCATGATGGCCCCTATGTGACTGTGCCTGTCATAGGTTGTTCCTCCCTTGAGGAACCTTACCCGTCACTGACTAACCATCCATCCTCAGGGCCTCACATACAGGGTGATGTGAGGTGTGTGAGTGAGGGAGGACCAGTACCCCCGAGAGAGGGTCAGTTCTGTCTCCTAGGCATTCCATGCCCCCGTGTCCTCCATACTTAGCTCCTGCCTTAGGATGTCATGGGGAATGTGGGGGGGACAGACAGGTCACAGCCATAAGGCAACAGTCTCCCTCACTCTTCTGAAAGTAATGATATAATCTATCTTTTTATAAAGGAAAATTCTTCTTATTAAGTTGAATTTCTTTTTGCTACCACCAGAGTCCATGTGTGTTATAAAGTGAACAGGCTACATCTACTCTGTTACATGACTACACTAGAGTTGAATACGATAACTTGCATATTCTATGAGAATTAAATCCAGTGCCAAGCAGATCAGAACCAGAGTCTATGGACATGCTATTTAACTATAACTAGTCATATGCTTTCAGTGTTTTATTTGTATTATTAGTGCGCAATGCATACCTACAAATGCACAATGATATCCAATTTAGCTATTTATTCCTCTTTTGCAAGACAAAAGGCTTCAAAACACATGTAACTATAAATGTTTAGACATAAGAATTACCAATGGAAGTTGAATTTATGTATATAGATCATTCAAGTGCAATCATGGTGGTTTATTGGTGTCTGTATAAGGAATGCTCTTCTCTCTCCAGGCCCAAAGCTGCTTCCTGAGAAGAGCTGATCCTGAGAAGGCTGAGAGGCCACCACTCTCCGCAGGCCAGAGCCGCGGGCCTAGGCTCAGTGCACCACATTAGCTGACAGCCAGCCCACCTGCAGGTCAGACACAGCCTCCGGGGACGACGCAGCCTTGGTGAGTGCCCATGCGAGACCAGGTGCTTTGATAGCCCTGTCTTCTGAGAAACTTGTTTTCTGATTTTCTAGTCAATCCCGTCATTCTTTTAGACATAACTTCTAAGAAACTGTCAAACATTTACCTTTTCTCTTTACACTTTTTCTGTACTCTGCCTATAGTCGTAGTACTTTTGTAAATAACTGACATCTCGCTTTTTCTTTGTGCATAAGTGTACAATGCCACAAATTCCAACTCACCAGAAGGAGGGAAGGAAGGAAGGAAGGAAAAGGGAGGAAGGAAGGAAGGAAGGAAGGAAGGGAGGAAGGAAGGAAGCAAGGGAAGGAGGAAGGGAGAAAAATGGAGGGAGAAAGAAAGAGAATAAACAGGCTATTTTGTAAGACTTCAATTTAACCTCACCGTTATTTCTTTTTAAATCAGTTGGAAATAGCTATTATCAAGTGTCCAGCTGCCAGGAACCTTTGAAAGCCAGTAATTATTTATGAGAATTTTATGTAGAAGAGGTAGAAAACATAAAATAGCTTTGGTTCATGAAACAGGAAAGATAAATGTTGCCAGAAAAAAATCTGTAACAAGTGTGTAGTGAACTATATGAATAAAAAGCTGTTGTATGCGAGTGAGATCGTTAAATGAAAATCAAGGATATTTGCTGTGTTAATGAGCAGATCCTACACATCTCCATAAGAACAAGTACATTTCAGACGATGACATACAAATCTAAATGTTATTATTGGCCATGGTGATTATGAACATGTTATAAAGTAAAGGTTTTAAAAGCTGTCGTTTTTCTATTCACTTTTTAACCATGGTCATTAAAAGTTATTTTTTTTTAATTTGGAATTTCTGTTTTTCTAAACTTAATTATAATTTTATGAACCACTTTATAACCAAGAATTATCAAAAGTAGAAAATCATAAAATTTACTATTTGCTGCACCACATAGTCTCTGAGTGCTCGAGTATTTTAAGGTGTCTGACTCTATTTAGAGAGAACTAATACTGACACATCACGCAGGCAAAGGTTGAAAGCATGGATTCTATAGAATGTCTAAATGTCACAGGTGTTACTGGAATGCAAATGCGCCTTTCTATACATCTTACAGGTATTATATATAGCTAGAGTTCTACACCGTATTTTCACACTTTATTTCCTGACTTTGCCACCTATTACTTATTTTCAAATTACTGGAAACTAAAAATACCCTCATGAAATTAAGAGCATAAATACTTTGGCAAATAAAGATGGTGCAAGTTTTCTGCCGTTATTAAGATATATGCTATATATCATTTTTCAATCTTGCTGATAGGTTGAGCTGAACTAACTGCACTGTTAGAAATCTCTCCAAGATGAAACGCCTGTCTGTCAGCATGGGATAGATGTTAACTTTGGAGATAAGTACGTTGAGCAATCTAATTACTTCAAGAAGGAAGGAAGCTAAAAATGAGTAATAAAATTATAGGAAAATTATATTTCAGTAAAGTAGAGTTGAAAGTTAGAAAACATATAATTAATAAAACGGTTCATTTTATTTTGTATTTTAACCATAAAATCAAAGCCTTCACATTCTTTAATTGACGAAACTCATCATTAAGTTTGCAGAAACAACTTACTTTCAAGGGCAAAGTGAGATTTTTAGTTAAATGCATTATATAAAAAAAATGTAAGGAAAAGGAAACCTGTCACTTTTGTCATTCTGCATATTTTTAAAATCAAATTGTTCATCATTGAGCTACTACTTAATTTGCAGGAAAAATTCTGTATTGTAATAGTGTTCTCATTTGTTTAACAGACACTATATTAATGGATAAAAAAATTATGGCATTCCTTAGCGGGGACAACACAGAAGCCCTTGCAAGTTGTAAATATTCAAACTGTTTTCTGCCTGATGGCATCACCACAGCAACATTTATAACCGATGTGTATTTTTGTAAGAGTTATTATAAACACCATGGGTTCCATTCTTTACGATAACATTTTTGGAGTTAAGTTTCCTTAGTAATATTCATTGCAAACACTTTCAGAGTAATTTTTCAGAAATAAAACAACTCTTGAAGGATCACAACCACTTTCTTCCTAGGGACAGACATGTTTTAATTAAAAAATACGAGGATTATTGCTCTCACCGCCACCCCCAACCCCCAACAATTTTTATTATTTTCTGGATCACAGGAAAAAGGGAGGTGTGTTGCAATTCAGAATCACTTTGCCCACCTGGGAGCTTGAGCATTCAATTCAGAATGTGACCTGACTTGTTTAGTTGACATCAGTGTCTCATATTCTATTATTATTTAAATTTCTCTTCATGCTTTGACAGTACAAAGCATAGAAAACACAAACTGCACTTCTTGAATCTTCATTCTTAAACTTGAATGCATTGTCCCACAACCCGTGTTTCCATAAAATATGTGGTGGTGCTGAGGAGAATAAAAATTTCACTCTGGATTTGCCACTGTAATAATTTTTAGTTATAGGCTATGATCAATCTGAATAATGGCAACAAAAGAAAACGCTCAAGAAAAGTAATTTTAGTCTTTATTGAAAGGCACTTAATGTAACATTCTTCACTGAACAAATATTTATGTGCCAGAAACTTTGTTGCTAGGTGTTGGGGCATCGTGAAACTTCCACCTATCCTGTGCTATCATTAGAAGTTGTTCTGAGTGATGTAAAAAAATAAAACACAAAAATGTACCTGTCTACATGTATCAGACAAAGCTGGCATTGTCATAGACAAAGAGAGGGGCACACAGGGGGTTTAATATTCGAGCAGACTTGAAACTTGGGGTGGTGGTATAAGGAAGAGGGAGGGAGTATTTTAAGAAGTAAAATGTTCATGGACAGGATTCTTGAGATGGCGAACTGCTGGGCAGCCTTGTTGAGCTGAAAGGAGCTCCAGTTTCCGGGTGGAGCACAGAGAGCAGAGCAGAGAACAGAGAGCGATCCAACCGGTATAACAAGTGAAGGGGAGTTCACACAGGACCTTGTAGACCCCATTAAAGAAAGTTGAGCTTTCTTCTAAGTGCAATGAGAAACCCTTGGGAAACTTTAGGCAAGAGAGTGATGAGGTCAGATTTCTGTTAAAAATAATCACTCTGATTAATAGAACAGACATGGAAAGGAGAAGAAATGGGAAGTCCCATGTAGAAGATTTCACACCTGTTCAGGAAAGAGAAAAAGGTGAAGTTGTGGGGGTTGGAGGAGAAGATGGAGACAAATACATGAATTGTACAGCTGCTTAAAAAAGGGAATGGACTAGTTGGGTTAATGATGACAGAAGGGCCAACATGACTCTTAGGTTCCTGGCTGGAGAAATACAATCAAGTTTTTAATTTTTGTTGTGTTCAGTTGAAGTGGCTATAAATATCTAAAATGAACATATCCCAAAGAAACTTCTGTCTGTCATTCTAGAACTTAATAGTCTGGACCAAAGGCCTGATTTGGAGTCTTGGCTTTGAAATGGTAACTGAAGCCATAACAGAGGATGAGAGAGCTTGAATAGAGAACATAAAGAGGTAAAAAAAGAAAAATCCCAAACGAAAAGGACCTGGAGGACCCCAAACTTTAGTGATTGGGTACAGGAGCAGTTGGGAAAGGAGACTGAGAAGGAATAGACAGGGAAATAGGACAAAACAATGGCGAGTGAAGCCCAGGAAAGGAGAAATGATTTTAGCAAAGTGTAAAAGGTCAGATAAAGAATTATGAAGTATCCCTTGAATTCATCAACAAGAATAGCATAGGAGTTTGATAGAGGTGTGGGACAGAATCCAGATTAAAGGCTTTCTGTGAATCATAGAGTAAGAAATAGGGTCAATGAACACTGACATCTCTTCCCAAATTTGGCTGTGACATTGAGGAGATAAACAGGAAGGCCTAAGGGGAAAATAGATGAAATAAAAAGAGGGGTGTTGTTTTTTATTTTTAATGAAAGCACAAATTTTTTGAGAAAATAAGCAAAGATGGAAATGGGATCCGACTATCCAGTGTAGAAAATTGTCTTTAAAAGGAAAAGGAGTATCTTTTCCTTTGTATAAGAAGAGCAAGAGGAAAGGGTGGATGCTAAGGCTAAAAGGCTTTACTGGGTTGGTGGCCGGAGATCGAGCGTTTCCTGTACACAGAAAGTATTGGGAGCAACGTGCAAAGACTGAGTCATGGGCTGGGGGCGAGTCATTTGCACTGAAGAGAAAACAGTAGAACTAAGGAAATGGGGGGGACGGCCTAGCATTGCTGAGAGGTAGGGTTGATGACTACAAATGTTCAGAGGGCTGTGTGATTTTCTCCAGTAGCTCTCCAGCTGCAAAACGGACATGGTGGTATTAAATCAGGGTGAGATTTTCCGAATAGATGTGGAAGGCACAGAAGAGTGCACAATACTGGCAGGTGAGTGATCGTTATGTGTGCCCGTGGATACGAACCACAATAGGCAATGAAAGACAGAAAATAATCTGCTGTAAGTGTCCTGTTGGAGTCAAATCATATATTCAGTGGGAGTAACTGAGCAAACGGGGTAGGTAGAGAGAAGCTGGGGGTGACAACGGGATGTCTTAATTTAACATTTCAGAGTAGAGGTTCAGGTATGGATGTCTTGTTTTGTGGCACTGGGAGAGGACGGCTGAGGCGGAGTGAGGAGAAGGTCACTGGAATTGTGAGTATCAGGAAACTGAGAGGCCACAGCATGCCATCGAAAGATGGCAGTGGTTAGGATCAGGAGAGCCAGTTGCCCAAATCTTAAATTAACAAAGAGCCACATGAGAAGTTTTGCAGTTGGCAGCAAAGAGAAGGGAGGCATCACTAAGTAACATTGACCCAAAGAGTAGTTTTTCCCCCTCAAAAGATAAAGAGATGATGGCTTGCAAATGGTGTGGAGCACCAACCAGATTACTAATCTTTCATATATAACACCACCCTCTCCTAACTCCATATAGATTTGTTTATGTTGCATAGTTTGACAGAAAAAGCAAAAACTTAATCCAACTTACTACCCCATTAATCATGGAGATGCCTGTTTGTTTGTTTGTTTTAAATGAGAATCAAGTCCTTCACTAACTCCCCTTAGCCAACAGACATGTTTCTAGTCTTAGAATTGCACACTCGACTCCTTTTTAAATTACAGTTGACATACAACATTGTATTAGTTTCTAGTGTGCAACAGAGTGATTCGACATTTATACATATACTTTTGTGATCACCACTATGATCTGTCACTATAAAAAGTCATTACAATATGATTTGTTGTTTTCCCTGTGCTCTATATTAGACTCTTTGAGCACAGTGCTCAGAGGGTCATTGGTTAAAAACGTGGCTCTGCCACTTTGCTACTTTCTGACTAAAGATTGTGACTATGTTAATGAATATCTTTGCACTTCAAAGTCCTCTCCTGTGAAATGGAAAGAAATATAAGTTTCAATGTGGGACTGTGAAGATTAATGGAAGTAATGTATATAAAACCAGCTGGCATTACCTGTCACGCATGAAGTATTTCATAAGTAGAAGCCAATAGCATTACTATTATTATCACTGTTGTTGTTATTATCTGTCATGTGTTGATATCTAACATTTAAGCTCAAATAATTCCGAAAGGCTTCTTGAAGGAAACCATGTTTTCTGCGGTCTGCATGACATTACACATTCTGAAATACCCCTCCAGGTGCTCGTTGCTCTGCATCTGACTGGCGCATTCATCTTACACTGGCTCACATATCTTCCAGCCCCAAATTTATTCTCTCCTCAACCTCTAGACAGTAAAAAGGTAACCTTATCTAATAAATCTTGTATCTTTGGCACCTGAAACACATCTTGGATCAAAGTAGATGCTAAACAATGTTTGAATTTAAAATGGTACAAAAAGCAAACATGAGACAGGTTACTAAAAGGCACGTTGTTCATTGTTCTAGAAGCAGTATTCGGCACAGAAGGCCAGGGCAGGAGAGGCAGCCTGTTAGTAGACAGCGTGAGGATTCTTCTCTTCCCCACCTGCTAGTGCTATTCTCTGGTGCAGTTGGCAGGAGAATAGACAATTATGGGGTACAATAGTTAGTCTTAGAAATGATGGAAGTTCTAGCATCCCCACATCATGCCTGCTGAATGGAGGTCTTAATCTGGCAACATTGCAAATATGATAAAAAGATGTTTGAGTAACAGTTGGCCAAGGTTTATAACATATTAAGTCCCATGGAAACATATGTAAAGATCTAATATTTGAAAGTTTAATAATTGGATAATTATTTAAATGAGTCACTTTTTAAGATATCATGTCCAACAGGAAGCCAACCATGTGTGTAAAACTTCAGTCTTTTAAAGTAATAATTAAATTAAAGATTATCTAGTTACCTACATATACAGTAGACTCTCAGTTAACTGGAACCCACGGGGATTGGTAGATGCTAGATAAATGTAATTAGACTCTCCATTAACTGGAACTCAAGCAATCAGCACTCTTAAGTAACTGGCAAAAATCTCAAGCAACTGGCAAAAAAAATGTTGAGTTCTGGTTAGTGGAGAGTCTACTGTAATATAGGATATATTGGAGCTAATCTAGTGAAAGAAAATATTATCAGTGTCAAAGAGATATACTTACCTTATTCACTGAGTATGTATTCATTGCAATTAAACAAAAAACAGAAAGAAATTTATATTAATGACCTGGTTATCCTAACAAGAGAAGAAAAAAAAAAAGATTGTAGAATGGAGGTATTCTCAACAATAGAAATCAAAGATAGCATTAAGTAAACTACCCTTCTTATTATGATGTCAAAGAAAAAAGTTGCTACTAGTATTCACTAAGCACTTCTCTACTGAAAAATCTTACGAGCACTGTGCATGTATATGGAGTATCTTAATCATCATTCACTATTCTTCCCAATTTTCATATTGTACAAAAAGATACCAGAAATGATTAAGTTACTAAAAAACACAGCTATGAAGTGACAGAGCTGAGGTCTGAATTCTGTCAGATGCCAAAGCCAGTATTGTGATCACTGACATATGAAGCCTCAATTCATCCTTGGATTGTCTAGAGAGCCCTGGACCATTAACCATTCATTGCAAGTCCGCCACCGATTTGTTTTGATCTTGACATAACACAGATAAGGCACTTAAGACTTTAAAACTAAAGACTGAACACATGATTTATGATGTCTTAGAAAAATGCAGCACAACTGCTAGAACAAATTTTGTTAAAATTTGTCACTTTCTTTTGATAGTTTTTAGATTGACAAAGCAGGAGTCTGGATTCTGAGCTAATTAATGAAGCTTTTATTATAATAAACTTGTGAGCAAGATAGAGTTAGATGGTAGAATAGATAGATAATACTGCTACTGAGATTATGTATTGTCAAATAATTATAAAACAAATTTATTATAATTTGTTATAGGTATGATTATGGCAATTGTAGATTTTAAAGGATTAGAAGTGAGGTTTTAAAGTATAAAACAGATTATTCAAAATTGTCTGATGAAAATCTTTTAGAAAATATTTTGAATGAATAATAGATTAGAAATTGTAAGTTTACAAAATAATTAAAAGGTTTTAATCATAAAACATTCTCTAAATAATTAAGAAATTTAATTCAAAACTATCAATAGAATGGTGTAGAAAATTTGAGAAGTATACAA
This sequence comes from Lyroderma lyra, assembly GCA_004026885.1. Classification (NCBI taxonomy): domain Eukaryota; kingdom Metazoa; phylum Chordata; class Mammalia; order Chiroptera; family Megadermatidae; genus Lyroderma; species Lyroderma lyra. Next base: position 109,361 of record PVJL010002348.1, on the reverse strand, counting down.
CTCTAGATAGCTCACCTCTTACAGGGGGTTAATTTATTTGTGGTTTGAACATTCAGTAGAGAAATGCTTTCTGTCTGATAGACAACATCAAAATAGGGATATTCTTGCTCTAGTCTACAGAAAGTTTTTGAAAGTATTGGAGTCTTTCATTAATTAAATTGGTGATGAAATAAAACACAATAAGAGAGTGTGAATTAAACCTAATAGGAAGAGTTTATCTCAAAGTTTATATTTTATAATAGAAAATTATATTAAAAGAGTGAGAGTGACATTTCAAAATGATTTCTATTCATTTTTAATTTCTTAATATTGAACAACACAATAGCACATAGAAAGGTAAATATCAGTGGGCTCTATAGGAGCTTAAACTGGGTGAAGTAATAATCCCTTCAGTAAGCAGCTTATTATGAAAGATACAAGTCAGAAAAGTCAAAGCAAACACAGACATCAATATGTTTTCCTCAAGTTTAGAATTATTTATTTTGGAAGTTTGAGTCAATCTTATTATTCTGCCTCCCTCTTGGTAGTCAATTCATTGTTTAGGACTTTCTTAATTAAACCCTGCCACTTCAGGGGAAGTTCAAGAAAATAGTGCATTATTGATATTACAGAAACAGTTGTTACTAATCAATACATTTTGAACCACATACAGGGTGTATCTTTAAGGACATAATTCATCAAAAACAGGCTTACTATTTTCATTGATTTTCCCTTGGTAGGAAGATATAGTAGATATTCTGTGTGTGACATAAGAGTAATATTCAAAATAAGGAAGTCAGTTACTGAAAAAAAATGCTCAGTTATAAAGCAAAAATCAAGTATAAGAATTATGAAAGAAAAAATTGAATTTAAGTTATTATTCTCACATTTTAATATCCTGTGCAGAAAAGTGTATTTGAATGGCTTACATTTTTTAAAAAAAGATTACACATAAGAAACACCAGATTGTAGTGTGAATTCCCTTCTTGACTTATTACATGAAATAGAGGAGAGAAAATTACTTTTATTTAGTTTTTTTTTTTACTGACACTGCATAACTTTCTTTTAAATTTAAAGTAAGTATAAGTATACATGCTTTATGCTATAGGTATTCTACATATTTGTTAAAGCAAATTTTACAAAAACTATTGCAGTTCACATGGTAACATATCCTAAATGAATCTAGTGAACAGCAAATAATTGATTTATAAAGGGAACCGTAAACTTCTAATCTTGCAAGTCTGTATCCTTAATATACTGTTAGCTTAAGATTCACGATAACATATTCTTTTCAGTATATACAAAGAATCTGAAATGAGTGGGAAAGTAGTGTAGTTTATACTGCTTTACAAGATAGAACGTTGATGCTCATCAGAGGTAGTAGGAGAAGACTTTTCACTTTTAAAACAGGGACTTGTTTTGTTTTCTGAAATCCAGATATTTTAGGTTACAATCTGCATTTTAACCCCAAATACGACTCAAATAGCTGTTGAATTGTCAAAGAGCCACTTTGTATGTTACTCTCTCCTGGTCTAACCTTAATTCGGGTCCTTACTAACCACTTGATCTCCCCCTACTTTCCACCCAACACCACCAGTCTAATCCATCTGATGTATTGCTCTAGCATCATATTTTCCATAGAAATTTTCTCTCTGCTGTATGTATCAGTAGTTTGTTACATTGTATTGCTGGACAGTATTTCATTGAATGAATATATTGATTTATTTATCCACTTACCAATGGAGGAAGAGTTAAGTTATAATCCTTTTGTTGTTGTTGTTGTTATTTTGAATAAAGATGCTACAAATATTTGAGAACAAATATTTATATGGCGATACACTTTTATTTCCCTCAGGTAAATATCTTGAAAGTGGGATTTCTACGTCTTGCAGTAAAGATACACAGTATTTAATTTTAAGTAGGCTGATCAGATGTACTGTTTGAAATGGGACCAAGGTCAATGGTACTGTCTCGTTTCACACAGTATATCTCGTCAGCCTACTTTTAAGAAATTGCCAAATTGTTTTCCAAAGTGATTATAACATTTGCATTTGCTTGAGCAATATATAAAACTTTTGTTGGTGCCACATTTTCACCAAAACCTAGTTTTGTCAGTCTTTTAAATTTTATCTATTCTAAGGATTATATGTAGTATCATTGTGGTTTTAATTTGCATATTGCTAATGACTAATGGCTTTGAATATTTTATGTGCTTATTGGATATTGTGAAGTTATATTTGTTCAAATCTTTTGCCCATTTCAATATATACTTATTTATCTTCATATTATTGAGTATTTTGTGTGTTCTGAATGCATCTTTAATCAGAAGCATATCCTGCAAATATATTTTCCCAATGCATGACTTGCCTTTTTATTTTGTTAAGTGCCTTTTGAGGAGCACACATTTTAAATTTTTTTTTCATTTTTATTGTTAGACTTATTGGGGTGACATCTGTTAGCAAGGATTACATAGGTTTCAACATTTTGAATTTTGATTAAATAGTTTATTAATTTTTTAATGATTTGAGCTTTTCATATCTTATTGAAATCTTTGTTTAATCTAAGATCATAAATATTTTCATCATTTTTTGAAGTTATGTAATTTTAGCTTTTTAAATTCAGACTTCTAATTCATTTCAAATTATTTGATATATATGGTATAAGGTAAGAGTCAATATTTTACTATTATACGGATATCCAGGTTTTTCTTCACCACATGTTGAAGGGTACATTTTACCCTCACCGAATTACCTGGGACTCTGACATAAATCGATTGCCTCATATTAGAGTGGTTCTTTTCATAGACTATCTAATCTGTTGCATTGATCTCTGTCTTATCATTACACCAGAACTACATAATGTCATAATTGCTGTAGTTTTAAGTAAATCTTGAAATCAAGTGATATAGATCTTTCATTTTTTTTTTTTAGAAATTATATTGTCTAATGTATTTCCCTTGCATTGCCATATAAACTTTAGAATCAGACTCTTGAAGATCTGTTGGTATTTTTATTGGAATTACATTAAAAATATAAATCAAGCAGGGAAGAATTGAAACCTTAACAATATTGAGTCTCCTCATCTCTATTTATTTGGGTCTTTTATTCAGCAGTGTTCTACAGTTTTCAATCTAAAGGTCTTAGACATTTATATTTTTTAATTTATCTCTACATATTTCACAATATTGATGCTATTTTCTATGGCATTGTGCTATAAATTTTATTTTCCAATTTGTCGCTAACATATAGACATACGATTGATATTTATATGTTGACATTGTATTCTGTGGCATTGAAAAACTCATTTATTAGTTCCATGAGTTATTTTGTATATTTCATTGGACAATTGAATATATAAACATTTCATCTGGGAATAAAGATAGTTTTACTTCTTATTCCAATCTAGAACCTCTAGTAGAAATTTGAAGAGATGGAAGAAATAAAAACCATACTTTGTTACTGATCTTAGGGAGAAAGCGTTCAGTTTTTCAGCATTAATATGATTTACTTGTAGATTTGCTATAAAAAGCATATAGCTGAGTGATGCTTTTTTGTACAATCTGAGAATTTCTGGCTTATGATTGGAGTCCACTTTTATTTACAGTTTATAAATCTATATTTTAATTTGATGTCATTGTTGAAATGATTGGGTAAAAAATTCCCAACTTATTGTATTATTTCCATTTGACTAAATGTTATTGGTTACCTTTTATCCTTTTTTTTCTATCTTAATTTGGAATAATGGATTTTTTTATTTCATTTTATCTCTATTACTGACTTAGTGACTATAATTTGTCCTTTTTTTTCTTTTTAAATGGTTGTTCTAGGGCTTACAATATATACCTTTAAATTATCACGAACTACTTTTGGTAACATTATACCAATTCACATGTTTTTGAGAAACTTGCAACACAATTTTATTATTTCCCTCCTAGTCTTTGTGCTAATACTGTCATACATTTTACCTTTACATATATTGTAAACTCCACAAAAATCATTGCTATGTTTTATTTTAGAGTTAGCTATCATCTAAAGAATTAAATGTAGAAAGAAGTTATATTTGTCCATATACTATTTCTATTATTTTTCATCCCTCTGTGTATCAAAATTTCTGTCTTTTACAATTTTCCTTATGTTTAATATACATATTTTACTATAATTTGTAATGCATATCTGCTGGTGATGAAGTCTCTCAGATTCTGTGTACCAGAAGGTAAAAAAGACTATCAATATTTGAAAAATATTTTCCCTGGCTTTAGATATCTTAGTTGGCTCTTTTCCCTGCAATTTAAAGGTGCTGCTTGTCTTATGACCATCATTTCTGCCACAAAGGCTACTGCTCTTCTCTCCTTTCTTCCTCTTCCCTTAAAGTGCCTTTATTTTCTGGTGATTAAGCTTTTCTCTTCATCATTGTTATTTAGCAATTTGGAAGTTGGCCATTGGTGTCATTTTATTTTTATGTCTTCCATTTGAAATTCATGGAACTTTAATTTAAGAGATTTCCATTTTTCTTGAAATTTGGAAAAATGTTAGCCATAATGCTTTAATGTTTTCGTGCGTGCCCCCTCACATGAAGCAGCTTGATGCTATTCCACAGGTAACTGGTGCTCTGTTGATTTTTATTTCCTCAGTCTTTGTTTATGCACGTCATTTTGGATGTTTTCTATTGCTGTGTTTTCAGGATCAAAATCTTTTTCTGTTGCAGTGTATTTTTTTCTGTTTATCTTATCCAGTTTATTTTTCATTTCAGATATTTTATCCTCACTTTTAGAAGTTCCATTTTAGTTTCTTTTCTATGTCTCTCATATTTCTTCTCATCGTATTAGTTTTTCTCAGCATTCTTAAGTAAATAGAGCATATTTGTAATAGTAACTGTAATGCTTTCTTGCTAATCTTACCCTCTCTCTTGTCTGAATCTGTTAATTCAATTGCTTGATTGCATGCTTACTAATTTTGGCTTGGGCGCTAAACATTATGAATATTACATTTTGGATTCTGGATCTTGCTGTATTCCTTTGCATCACAAGTGATGGGCCTTGTTTTGACACATAATTAGGTTATTTACAATGAGTTCCAGCTTCCTATTTTTGCTTTTCAGCTTTGTTAGGGAGGCTCCAAAGCAATTTTAGTCTAGGACTAATTTAGCCTAACTATTAAAATGATACTCCACTTGAGATATCTACACAATTCTCCATATATTATGACGTCTTTCCATTGCAGCTGATGGTAACCCAAGCTCTTCCTAACCCTGAGTGATCTCTTGGAATTTCCAGTGCTAGTACTACTTTCTAGTAGTTCTTGCCCCAGCTTTGGGTAGTTTCTTCTTATGAATAAACAGTTTATTAGAAGTTCAAGATTTATCTGCAGATGCCTTCCAGAGCCCTGTCTACTACATGGCCCTGCACGTCACAGCTGCCTTGGAATTTCTAAACTCAGTTCTCTGTCCCCTCAGTGAGGTGGCTAGGCTCCTCTGGGGTTCCTCCTTCTGAGTGGAAGCTTGGGAAATGCCCCCAGGGAATAAATCAGGACAATCTTAGGACTTCTCTCATTATTTCCTTTGTCTCAGGGATCAGAACTCTATACTTTCAAAAATCTATGGTCTGAAATCTGTTGTTTCAAATATTGTGTCTGGTTTTATAGTTGTTGGAGGTAAGATGGTTATTACCTAGTCCATGTTACTCAAATATTCCAAACAGCAGGGTTTGTTTGTTTTTCTTTAATTATTTTTTTCTTCTTTTTTGAGACATATGTTAGGTGTCATCTCACTGGGAAACTAACTACCCCTGGCCTCGTTTTTCAAGCCGAGTCAAGTTCTCACTCAGCACATTTTCATTCAATGATTCCACAATGATGACACTCATTTTACGTTCCATACTGTGTGTTGGTTTCCTCTTCTGCCTCAAAAAAATAAAATAAAATAAAATAAAATAAAATAAAATAAAATAAAAAAAGAAGAAAAGAAAGAAAAAGAAAAGAAAAGAAAATGGTGGCCCCCATGAGGGTAGGAACTGAATTGTATTTGTATCCATGCCTCAGTACAAGCACTTCTCTTGTGTTGGATTAAACCAATCATATTTACTACTTCATAAAAACATCTTGAATTATTCTGTCTTGTCTATGTATTCAGCATACATATCTCTCCCTGATTTGCAAGACCAGCCACAATATGATCGAATCCACTACTGCTGCCTGACCCTTTTCTATAAAAGCCTTGTCACGTAGCCCTTCCAAAGGACCTACCACTTAGAAAAACTGGCCCCTTCCTCACGCTGTTTGCTCTGGCTGGGATTTCCTCCTCCCCCAGCCCTGCTTATCAAACTCACATCCTTCCTTTCACATACACATCAAATGCCACATCTTCCCTGATGCTTATTCTGGTCAACCATTCTTTGTAATGCCTTAGCAATTTATTTGTCCCTTCATATTTCTGATTTTATCTTTCCTGATTCATTCTATTGTATATATTTCTATCTATTTTATAATCCCCTATGCATTTTCTAAGACCATTTTATATTCACTAACATTATTCCATGTCTACATCAGTCTTACCCACAACCCAACCCAATTCTTGTATTTCTATTCAACTAATTTTTTTTTCTCTCTTGGATAAAAACTATGTTATTTCTTTTCTTTTGGCATTGCACTTGAAATAGCAGCAATTCAGTAAGTAGTCGATCAAAACTAGAAGTAATTAAAAGATTTTGGTTTTCATACTTGTCAATAGTAAATATTTTAATCTAATATCTTTATGAGATATAATTCCCATATCATAAAGTTCATTTTTTTAAAGTGTACAATTCAGTAGTTTTTCGAATGTTCACAGAGTTGTCCAATTATCATCCTATTCTAATTTAACAACAGTTTTATTACCCTGCCCCCCGCAAATAAAACCCTTTACTAATTAGCAGTCACTCTGCTTTCCCCTTGGAAACTATGAATCCACTTTCTGTCTCCATGGGTTTGCCTGTTGTATACAATTCATATAAATGGAATCATGCAATAGTGGTCTCTTGTGGCTGACTTGTTTGACTTAGCATAATATTTTTAAGATGCATCCATGTTATAGCACATATCGGTACTTAATTTTTTATGACCAAATAACATTCCATCATATGAATACACCACATTTTGTTTATCCATTCATAATGTTATGGACGTTTGGATTCTTTACACTTTTTGCTATTATGAATAATACGACTATGAACATTTGTACACAAGTTTTTGTGTGAACCTGTTTCCATTTCTCTCAGGTACATGCCTAGGAGTAGAATTGATGAATCGTACAACAATTCTGTTTAACATTTTAAAAAACTGCCAACCGTTTTCCAAAGTAGCTGTGTCATTTCACAGTCTACTAGCAATGCACAAGGGTTTGTTTCCTCACATCCTCAGCAACACTTGTTATTGTTTGTCTTTTTTATTGTAACCATTCTAGTGGGATTAAAGTGATATCTAATTGTTATTTTGATTTCCCTAATAACTATTGATGTTGAGCATTTTTTTCATGTGCTTATTAGCTGGCTATACTCACATGTCTTCATTTGAGGAAAGTCTATTCAAATTATTTGCCCAATTTTTAATTTTTTTGTCGGGTGTTGAGTTATAAGGGTTCTTTGTATATGCTAGATAAAATTCTCTTATCAGATATATGATTCGCTAATATTTTCTATTATTCTGTGGGTTGTCATTTCATTTTCTTTATAATTTTTTTTTATTTTGACAAAGTTAATTAATCTATTTTTTGTCATTTGTACTTCTGGTGTCATATCTAGGAAACTATGTCTGACCCAAGAATATTTTATCCTGTTTTCTTCTAAATGTTTTATAATTTTAACCCTTATACTTTTTTACTATGATCTACTTTGAGTTAATTTTTATATATAGCTTAAAATAGGGCTCCAACTTTATTCTTTAAAGGTTTTACTTTTTAAAAAGAAATAAAAGTTTGCACTCATACCATTTTTAAAATTATTTTTCATAATTCTGTTTTTTATAAGATAAACATGTAGATGTGTTGAGAAAAGAACTAAACAAAAACTTGTTGAATTCATGTGCTTATAGCAATATTTATTTTTTTTGTTTATTATAGATATATTAGACTGACTAATATATTCCTCAGAGAGTGATCAACTAAGCATTTTATGGCGAAGGATTGTTAAAAAAACCAACATTAAGCATCTTAGTAATTATATTTCTATCAAGTCTACTTAAATTTCTTTGCTTTAAGAATATGTCTCCAAAAAGATAGTCGGATGAAGCGAAGTCCCCCAGAAGGAATAATTTTAGAATTATACAAACAGATAGAAACATTTATATAAAATTATATTCATTTTCCAGGAGAATTCTAGGTTCTATAAAATTATACTTTAAAAAAATAGGATGTCATAGGCATATATTTTAAAAGGCCAACAGGATTGACACACCCAAGGCCTCAGAGTAGTCCCTGTGGCTCCACTTTTCTCCACCAACTCTGTAGCACTTCTGGTGAGCACCAGAGGAAAATTCACATGAGAAAATTACTGGATGTAAATATTGCATCACAGAGTGATGCAAATGGCCCAAAGAAGATGGTCTGAAGCCCTACTGTGACGCAGGGTCTCTTGCTTTTTGTTGGGGAATGAATTTTCCTCTTGTAAAATGCCTTATTTGAAACGTCTCTGTTGACTTCACACTTGACCATCAGCAGCTGAATCAGATAGGTGCCATGGCAATCACGTTCTTGACATCAACTTAACCATGTGGGAGGACCATGCTTGTGGAAGTAGGCTGAGTCTCATGGAATTTAAAGGCAATGTTGTCATAGGGAAGCTGTATGCCACAGTGTGATTGCATCATGCTGTGTGCACCGCCTCCCCTTTTCAGGAGCTGATTGTGTGTATGCAATTTAGTCCTTGAGAATCCATTAGTATAATACAAGAAATTCTGGGAAAGGTAGAAGGAAGAACAGATCACAGTCAGATTGTAGTAACTATTAGGCTATTTGAAAATCACTCAGCTTGTTCTATATTAGAAAAACAAGCCCTACAATTATGCCATTTATGCATTTTATATGGCTTTCTGATTTCATACTTGAGACAGAACATGCTATTACACATTTTAATATTGATGTTTAGAAAACCAATTACTCAAAATGTGAAATACTGCCCCTTAACGTGTGCCAGGTAAAGTAAAACATTCCTCTAAAATTTCTGTCCAATTTTCCTTACAAAAACGCTGGACACGTTAGCGCAATACTTTTATTTTATTTAATTCTTTTAAGATACCCTTGACTCACATAGTCCTCCTTGCTACTGCTCTCATAATTTTTTCTTGATTCTATTTTTAGAAAAAAATAATAATTTCCCTTTCTTTGAATTAACTTTAGATATATTCAAAATTTTTATCCAATCTATTTTATATAAAAACTCAAAATTTATTCTATTCTATGTGAAAACTGGGAAGTAAGTATGGATTTTCTAATGTAAGTATTAGTTAAGGTTTACACTACAAATAGTATAAACCATTTTACTCCAGGTAAAAAGTTTCTTAGATCACAAATGTAGTGGCATAGAAGTCTAAATATTACACTGATTGTCTTGTTTCAATGAATAAAAAATAAAATATGAAAAATAATTTAGTTGGGTTAGAAACTACTCCAAGTTGCAAAGTTCCATCCTATTAAAAAAATATTTACATGTGAATGAGTAAGGGATAATGGAATGAGCACAAAGGTGAATAAGAAGATGGCAAATTTAGGGCCTGAAACAAAAGGAACAGAGTGAAATAGTGAGAAAGAAATCCATCACCAGAGGGTAAGGCAGGAGGTGAGGTCAACATATGGTGATGGAAGAACTGACTCCGAGTGGTGATGCAACACGTAGAGGGTGTACTACAGAATAGTACACTCAAAAGCTATGCAACTTTACTAACCAATGCCACTGTAACAAATACAATTAAAAAAGGAGAGAAATAAGAAGCTGGAGACTCATTCACATTGGTATATATCTTTAAAATGTTTGTGATACGAGTGATTATTTTTTAGTGTTAAAAAATGTGATCTCTGTGTCATCGAATTACAGTAACACTTTCGGTACTTCCATCTTGTTCAAGAAACAGGATTTAGCCCACGTAATCTATTTTAAAGATTTTCTAGGATAAACCATTTAGACACTAAAATAGACAACATTACTAGCTTCTAATTCAAGTTATAGTATCATGTTTATTTAACAGAATTTCATGTGAAATTAAAAATTTAATTAAAAATCAAAGTTTTTTCTTAGATCACTGGTTTTATGTCCTTTATTTCTCTTTCATATTTTGTCTGTACTTATTGCAAACATGTTTAAATTTTCTGCATTTTATTTTGCACAATAGAGGACAAACATAGAACCATTTTTATTTCTGAATGTGTCACCCCCAGATGGGGAATTCGAATCAAGTTAAGCCACAACTGGTCACACATATTTGGCCACTGCCTGTATAGTGCTCTCTTAAACTCTCCATTTTCAGTTTTCTTGCTTTCTTTAGCAACTGCATTTGTGTAGAATTACATGTTAGTATTGAGATTTTTCTCCAACTTGTATGCTTAGGATCTAGAGCAGCTAAACGAAGTCCTAGATTTGTTTCTCATTCTATTGCTGCCAAGTCTCTGATGTGAATGCTTACCTTTTTATCATTCCAACCTAAATTTCAGCCTTTTTTTAGTTTTTCATTTTTGCCAGCATTTTGCCTTTGCATTTACTGATTTAACATGCTCTTCACATGGTATCTTCAGCTTGTCTTACAAATACAGCTTTTGGAAATGTCACTACATTTTACTAACCTCTTTGGATTCCAATGAACCTATTTGCTGCCTCTATGTAAATTTGCCTTTTGCTTCCTTTTGGTGCCTCAGTTTGTAAATCTAAGATGTCAAGTTAAATGTCAAATTATCTTTTAGTACCTCCATAAGTTAGTCACTATCTTTGTAAAATTAATAGATGATTGAGCTACAGGTTAGATCCAAACAGCTAAAAAGCTTTTATTTCCTTATTCATTTCAGATATGACTCTATTGTAACTCTCGGTTGTCATTGGATTTTTTCACTGGTTTGCTCTAAGTGTATCGTAAATTTTGACTTGGGATAATATAATGTTATGCTGACTGGCATAATAATAGAATATAATCTTGCTGATGTTTGAACTGTAATATGCTACATTACAACCTCATAATCAGAATCACCCAATTTCTCTCCTTCTCTCCATAGATATAACATGACTTGTGATCACTTCTGCTTTTATATATTATTAGGACAATTAGAAAACAATATTTTAACTTTGCCTCAAATATCTTATAAGGCTGCTGTTTGGACAGAAATGTAGCTTACAATAAGTCATTTAAAAGCTACTGTTTATTAAAAAAAATGTTTTAAAGCACTTGCATATGTTCCTTCTTAGAAATTGGGCCCAGACACAGTTTTTGAGTGGCATTAGAGTTAAGTGTAGTGAGCCATGGTTTGTGGTCAAAACAGTAAAGCTGATGGAAACATTGTAAGACATTTCTAAATATCAGTAGTCTAACATAAATACAACTAAATACCAATTCCAAAAAATTGTCGTAAATAATTAAGTGAAAAGCTAGTTTGTCTGATTCTTTTTCTGTTACTTTAAAATATTAGTGAAAGAGAAGTCACATTAGGTGGTGAACTTATTATACAACAAGTTGACAATGCACTGTAGAACTGTAAGCCTGAAACCTATGTAATCCTTGCTAACAGATGTCACCCCAATAAGTCTAACAATGAAAATGAATTAAAATAAATAAATAAATAAATAAAATATTAGTATTTTAAGTACTTCCCTTTAACTATATTACTCTCATACAAAATGAAATTTATAAAATTTTACTTTAATAAAATGAAATTGTTATGCCTGTGACTTGCTGTCTTTACAGTTACCTGCTTAAAACATCACTTAATTATAAATTCAGAGTGATTTTATGCACATGTACAAGAAACCTCCATGATGTTTCATTATTAAATCTGATTATTATATAAAGCACACTGTCTAATTCCAGCAGATATGATTTAGCTCAGAACCTAGCCCATGGGGTAATGACATGTTTTCTTTCCATCCCATAGCTGCTGTCTTCTTTCTACCAATTTATACTGCAAGTTTTCCCAGTTGAGGAAAATGAAAGGTAGCTTCAACTATGAAGGACTCCAAAACTTATTTAAAGGAATTATTCTATATACCAATGTTTTAGTAAATTATTTTAAATTAAGTCAAGAATGTTCAACTATACAATAAATTAGCTTATATAGAGAGAAAATACTTTAAAATATGTTTGGTCATTTTCTGTTTACTGGGTCTTGAGAGAGAATAAATTTTGAGGAAACGTTACATTTTTCTTTTTTCAAAGGTCTCTTTGTAAATGTTTCCAGCCTTTATACACATAAATATGTATTAGACTGATGTATTTATTTCACACCACATACTTGATAAGCTGTTTCACTTGTAAAGAACAATTTTGTCATCAACTATGGAATGGAAGCTTGGGCATTAGAATGGACCTGATGAGATTGCTTTGTGAGTCAATAACAAACTTCCAAAAACAAGTGTGCCCTAAATCCTTTCTGCCGTAGAGCAATAGAAGCTTAGAATCCAGAATGATGGGAATCTGTGGAAGCATTTCTGCCTCCAGATCCCCATTTTAAGGTAAAGTACCAAGTATAGTTTGTGTCAAATATCTTAGAGTTAAACTTCTTGAACCCTGCTTTCTTCAGAGATATATCAAAATTTGTCAGCCCATAGTAATAAATACTCATAGGATGTGCTGCAAGTCTTTATTATTATTATTATTACTTTTTGCTCCTCTTTTCATTCCTTTTAATAATTGTCTTAGAAAAGGAAATTGCAGCACTAGCATATATACAAAGCATGCCTACCAAGTAATAATGCTATAAATTATAAAGTGAAAAATTTTATCAAATACCAGAATATTACCTCCTTGACATGCAATAACTATTTTCCCCAGATATTATCATATCTTTTGGCATAAGTGATTTTTTCATTTACTGCATAATTGACTTGTTTCTTTTTTCTTTGTAAGAAAATAGACATAATGTAGAAAGGTCCCATTAGCCCTAACTACTGAGAACTAAAGCAGAGGCAGGCATTGAATATTGATTTTCAGCGTCTTTACTCCTTGACTGGCGTGAGAAATTTTGAGGGAATGTTACGTTTTTCTTTTTTCAAAGCTTTCTTTGTAAATGATTAGCTTCGATATTGTAAATATTAGTACTTTAAGCAATGCATCTTTTGTTTAGTAATTAATAAAAACAATAACTCAAAAAAAAGGAAAAGAAAAACAAGACTCTAAGTTTATCAACCATAGTTGAAGTACGTAAATTCAGGCAGCACAGGATGTAATATAAATAAATGAACAATTCACTCACATCTCAAATCCTATATTGACTTTGTTAGAGATTAGCCCATTTCTGGATTAATTTATTGTTATTACTAACATTATTATTTTAGTATTTCATTTAGAGCATTATTATGCAGGAGTCTATAAGAAGATTCTACAGCTAGAGTCTTTCACCCTTCCCTTCATTGCAGGACTGGTAATTGTTAAGGGTTGCTGTACTAGGTATTTAAATACAGTTGTGGTGAAGTTAAGTCATATAAACAAAGAAACAAACCAACAGAACTTTGAAATTGGTTTGTAAAAATCTGGGTTCAAGTCTTAACAGCTAGTGTTGTTTTAAGTCCCTTAATCTCATTTAGCTCCAAGCATGTGCAGGGCCAGGTGCCTGCTAAGCGTAAAATGATTTTGGATGTATGAGACCCTTGGCCACCCACGCAGGCATCTGTCCAAATCTTTGGAGTGCACAAAGGTTGGCTTAGCAATTTACACAGTCATGAGAGCAGATCAGGTGCTGTTGGACAAGTGTTTGAGAGAGTTAAGAGTGGAGATAAGAACAAAAGAGATGTAACTGGGCACTAACTAGTATTATGGCAAAAGGCTCAAGGGCCCTTCTAACACAGAAGTCAAGACCTGGAGAACATGAGGCCTTGGCGGCAAACTATGACACGTATGGAAAAGAAAAGAGTTTTCTCTTTGTTCAATATAGACCACAGAGTCAGTTTGACAGAGAGTAGAGAGCAGGAATGGAAGAGCCCCAAAGAGCGCCCCCCGGATGCAAAACCTCTTGCCAGGCCCCTCCTTGGATGAGGAGGCCAGAACAAGTACTGATGAAGGGATAGTTCCTGGGTGCAGGAGAGGTGACCCTTGGAGGCTGGAGCTGGGAGCAAGAACTCCTCCAAGCAAGGAAGTGGAAGTAGGGTGCCTACATATTCTTGTCTTTGGAGTTATTTGGTATGAGGGGCTTGTTTTTGTTTCATTATGTATTGGGTAGTAGGGTAGCATGGGCCCTGAAGGCAGCCTGCCTAGATTGACTCTGAGCTGTTATACCTACTAATTGTGTCCACTCTGGGAATTCAGCTACACTCTCTATGCCTCCTTTTCCTTGCAGAATAATCAGGACCATAGTACCTATTTTATAAACTTGTTATCAGAATTAGATGGGTTAATATATTTTAGAACAGTGTCTGCACAGACCCTGGTCATAATAGCAAAGATAGTTTTACATTTGACTGGTCTAGATGTAACTTTGTTTAATCCTTCTTATCATTGAGGTATTTGCATCAGGTGCAAAATGTAAGGGGAAAGTAACAAAAATTCAGTAATCAAGGTAAACAATATTTTAATCAAATAATTTCAAAAATGTAAATTATGCAAAAGTCTACAATGAACAAATCATCAAAATTTCAAATTAAAGGAAGGACCCACAGCTTATTTGTATAGATGTTTGTCACAGCCACAATCTGAGGTATTATCATTGTTGAGTCATAAAGCCAGTGTTCTTAAATGGATTTTAGACTGTCATGTCTAAGATTCTTTAATGGAATAAGACTTGCCTACTAATGGTTTATTTTCAATTTATCCTTCTTACCATTTAGACTTTGTCACAACTGTAACTATGTAATTGCATGTGTGTGTGTGTGTGTGTGTGTGTATATATCTGTATACACACACACACACACACACACACACACACACACATACATACATAAAACTAGAATATTGTTATATGTTCAGTTTTAAAATTTAGCACACAGATACATTTTGCCAATTAATACTGATCCACTATGAAAGACTAGGAAATAATTCTAAGAAATGGATCACTAGCATACCAAATAGTTTCATTCTTCCATACAGTGACTAGGTATTCACTGGCTACTCCATGCTGGACTCCACATATGATAATGAAGTTTTCTTGTTTGTATCCAGTGATTTTCAACTTTTCCTCCTTGCATGGAAATCCAATATGCAAAGCAGATTAATTGAGTGGCTCCAGTTGAATTGGAGGCGGGACCCCCATGCCCACCCTGGCCTTCCTTACATAGGCCTTCACCTACAACTTTGCCATTGAACATAGTCTAGACACCAAGGACTTGAAAAACACTGTTTTAAACAAATGATTGTCTAATAAATATCTTCAAGGAAATAATGTATTCCTCAAGACAGAGAAAAAAGCACTCCTATCTTAGTTCAATATTTTCTGAGAATATACAGATTTTTAAAATATAATGTGTCTATGTATCAAAGTCTAATCTATTCTCTGGGAATTTTGTAATGAAACAGGTACCTGCTCATCTCTGAATAAGCTTTACTGCTGGTGAATAATGGCCTCTATTTTTCCCTCTGGCAGAGCATTCAGAAGTTTTGCTTGCCTCTTGATTTGGGCCCATGTAGACTGTTAGAATCTAACATAACAAAGTCATGCAAATGAATTCTTTGACTTTGTATTTATTAGCTGGTATTCTTCCACATAAAAATACTGTGTAGAAAGGATCAGAGTTCTGGGGTCTTTATTGAGCAATTGCTGTTAATTGATTGAAAGTGTGAAAATCAAGAATTCCTAAACTTGTTCTTTTGCTCTGTGGAGACAGTAGTGATGTCTATAGACTATTTTTTGCCTCTGTGGCATATTTGAGATGTGAGACACATTAATAATGAGACAGGTTTTAGGTCAGAATCACTCCGCATCATAGATGCCATTATCTGCTGATTTAGCTGCGCTGAAAACCGCTGAAAAATAATCCTTTTTTGTGCCCTTGTCATTGGCTTCAGCCGGGAGTTATAGAAAATCAGCTCTACCCCAGTCAGATAATCATTACAAAGTGAATTTTGTTCCTGACTCAATGGAAGTAATTGGGGGAAAATATTTGATAGGTGTGATGAGGATTATCTTAAGTTAAAGCTTTCTAGTATATCAAAAAAAGCACTAAGTGTCGCTCATAATTCAGCCAGTGATTACCCTTCAAACTGAATGTAGGTGATCACGTAAATTGTATTCTGGCCCCCTAAGCTTAATGTCTCCTTTTCCTGGGCTCCGGAAAGGGGCACCGGGTTCATCCCTCTGGGTCTCTCCTCGCAGCCTGTGGAGCTGATTACCCAGCAGGCGGTGCAGTTCCAGCAGGGAAGTCAGGATGGTGCTGACTATTCCCTGGGGAGGGACATCCTGTAAAAACACCAAGGTTGAGAACTGTCATATTCACAGCGGTAGGTGCATTTTCCTCAGAAATTAATGGAGCAAGCTGGGTAAAAATGTTTTTAAGCTACATCTTCCCTAGAGTAAGATGCAAATTCAAAGGTCTTTTGAAGCCTTGGAATGAAAGTTTAAGGTAAGACTTTTTAGTTTTTTGACATTGATAATATAGGCAACCCTAGCACAAGGAATATTAAATTGAAATGTAGAGAAGTGGGGGTAGATGTTATTCGTGCTGGCTCACAATGCAGCCACAGCTCTTCTTGAGCCCATTTACCCATGCCATGTTTTGTAAACAATTACTGGAAACTTACAATATACTTCTTCCTCCAGTGAGCTATGGACAAGCACATGGATTGAATTATGACTGTATTTTTAGGATGTGATAAACATATTGATTGAGTAGCTTTGACCCTGAAAGAAACATCTGGAAGAGAAGTAGTAGCAGTCTTTGGAAGTTCTCTGCTAGGTGTTGTGCTGGGCAAGAGGAGTGGCACCAGCCTTAGTATTCCCTGCACAGCATGCAATGATCTTCAATTATACATCCGTTCAAGAGAGCTAGGAGGGAATTATGGGCTAAACTGAAAAAAATCTGCAGCTCAATTTGGAGAACAACTTGTTATTCTTTCTTAGACAATGTGCTCATAACTATTTTGAATGAGTTGGTGATGGCCACAGTAAACGTTTCTGAGGCTTCAAAATGACCTCTTCTATTCATATAGAGGAAAACCCTAACACAGAAGCCTTTTCGATGTGAATGGATGCGTGTAAGGACCGTTCTCTTGCTGGGACATTGGCACCCATTTCCAAGAAGAAATACAGTAATCACAAAAGCTCATGTGTGTACAGCACCTTCTGGACACACACACACTCGGCACACCTGCATAACACATTGACCTGAAAAGTTGCACCGGGCCCTGGGTTATTTGCCTCGTTTTACCAAACAGGGAATGGTGGCTTGTGGAGGTTCGGTATTTGCCCCCCGAGAAAACAGGAAAACCTAACTAATTTGTCGGTTCATTCATTCATTCATTTATTCATTTAATCACTTAAAGAATATTTCTAAAGTCTCCACTATATCACATATATCATTCTTCCACCCCACTTTTGGTGGTCCTCGGCAAGGACCACCAAAAAAATCTATCTGTGATCTAGTTACTTCAAATAAGGACTTGAAAGAAGGAAATGGCCTGAAAATCGGGGACTTGAATAAGTGACCTTTTCAGATCCCTTGTAACTGCAATATTTATACTTCCATTAAAAATGTTTATATTTCCCTTTCTTATTGACTTGCTAACATAGACATTTACAGGATCTATTTCTCACTTTTGTTTATTTTGTACCTGAAAGTTTAGGAAAAATTCAAAATAAGTTAAGTCAATTTTTTAAATAAAATATTAGAATACACATACACACACAAAGAAACAGACACAACACATATACTGTATATCTATCAAAATGATTTTTGCCATTACCAAATATTCAAGGTCACCCAAACTATGACCTGACTGTGGCTTCCAGATGGAGCTTTTATTTTAAAAAGAATAGTCGTATACATAAAATACTTCTATTAGGACTTGAAATCTTTTGTCACCAAATTGCTGCCAGCCACAACAACAAAAAATTTCAGATCCAACTAATTGGAAAGCATCGGAGCATGAGCGTCTGGGTGTGATTCATTGTCGCTGATGATGTTTCCAATTACTCATATGTATTTATACATTCTGAAGCAGGGAATACTTACAAGGAAGAAAACTGGAGTCCACAATTTTGGTTTTATATGTTTAAATGTGGGTTATGGGATTTTAAGTAACTAAACCATCGCTTTGCCCTTTGCATAAAGACAGGGTAGCCTATTTAAATCATTAATGATGAAACCATATTTGCAGCCTGCTCTTGTACATGAGAAACGGACTGGGTTAGAGTAAAGGTTGTCTCCAAACATTCCATGAAAATGATAATCATATCAATTAAATGCTAGAGGCAAATATTTCAATTATCCTTAATGGAACCGAGCTTATAAATGAGCATATCGGGAGACTACTGGTGCTTTATGTGTAGCCATTCTCTTCAGAAAGCAGCAATTATAGTTTTGCTCATGAAAATCAGTCCATAAAATGCAAATGTGCTACAAGCTTGGAGTTTATTTTAACGTAACATTATCATACAGTATTATAATAACCTTCCTATTTCTGAAAAAGCTATAAAAACATAAATTTAAGGACATACAGTAGCACGGTGTTTTATTAAAATGCCATCTTTCAGAGGACTGAGAATTTCTTTTGTAAAATCACTGCCTCTCTTTGCTGCCTAATAGATGCAGCTACTTGATTGTGTACTGACTGTCACAACATGCCCTGTTGGCCAGCAGCAAATATCACAGTGGAAATCCTGAACTTCCATGCTGTCCATTCACAGTCATAAACTTCAGGTCATTATCCTTCTTTATTTTAACCATTGCTTTTAAAAATACACCGGCCATTTCCAATTTTTTACTTTCTTTGAAGACAGATGAGTTTGTTATTCATTTTCTCAGTCAAAGAGCATTCTCTCTCTCCCAAGTACCAGCCGACACGGTGTTGAAACATCTGCCTTGCCATGGCCATTCTGTTCCTTGCCATTCCACATGTCCTTTTCTACTTCACCAGACAAAATTGCCCAATCTAAATTTCAGCTCAAGTGTTTGATGGTTTTCACGCTGAGCTCAAACTGTTAATACTTCCCTGAGAGAATAGAATTGAAACGGGATTTAATCTAAAATAACAAAATAGAATAAAGGTTTTACATATAAATAAGTAATGTCCTGCACATTTTGATGCAAGGTTTTCTTTTCTAGAGTTCGCAGATAGAGGAGCGAAATGCAAATTGCAGAGATTCAGAAGTTGACCAGGTAGCAAAGAACATACTAAATAAATGAGTACTCTGTGTCGTCTGCCATCCAAATAATGCACTTTGTCAAAGACAAATTTGAAATTATTTAAAAAATCTATTCCTAATATTAACTTTTAGTGCCATATTGTTATTTTACACAGTGGCATTTTTGAAATGTCACATTAGGTAACCATTATGAACATCTTGCAAAGTGCTGAGTGGAATGGTCGATAATACCCTCCCTCGGTAGAGGAGTCACAGAAGGCTTAGACTTGCAACTAAGCCTTCTCTTGCAGATCCTGATGCTTCAAATGACTACACACCACCTAGCAAATAACAAATTGCCCATACATACTTACGGGTGTAAAAACCAGGAGCAGGACTGTAGACAGAAACGCAGTGGTCTTTGCCTGAAGGAATTTAGAAAACTTTCTTTTAATAAAGTGATTATAGTACCAGGGCTATCTGTCTGTCCAGCCCTCCTATCTTCATTTCTCTTTAAAAAAATGGTCCTCTATTCCATGTTCATAAATGTGATCTCTCTCAGTTAAAAAACATGGGGAGAATGGTAGTACTTGATTAAAAACATTTAACAGGACTCATTTTAACATAAAATCATAATTTACCCTACTTCGTTGATGCTGAAAAGATAAATATCTTTTGACATATTCTCTATGTATATTTTTCCTTTTTATAAACAGATTTTAAGTGTAACAAAAATTTTACTTTTCAGGATATCAGTTCTGTTTCTTCAGCTTGTAATGTGAGAATAACAGTGTGTTAGCTCACCTCCCAGGATAGGTGTGAGGTTGAATGGGAGAGAGAATATTTCGAAAGTGCTTTGTAAAATGTTAAGCTCCATGCCACTGTACATTTTCTTTTTTTTTTTTAGTGTGGGTAGTTCCCTGGCTGGGACTCGAACCCAGGAACCCAGGCCGCAGTGCTGACAGCACCAGCACCGAAGCCTTAAGCCACTATGCCACCAGGGAACTCCCTCACTGTACATTTTCAACTATTAGCAATCACTGTGACCAATGACATTATATTTATCTTTGGTTAATATCATTGTGTGACCAAACAAATAAGAGTGTTATAGCTAATTTCAATGTTCCTGCAGGTCCAGCAATGACCTTATGCACAATTCTCCTACAAAGAAACATGGATCAATTCCTATTACCTGGATTGCTAAGAAACATACCAGGTCTATTTAAAATTGTTTTTTCTTCTCTTCTCTACTACCTATACTAAATAAAAACACACATGCTTTATTCATTCAGATTACCACTGGAAATAGTTGCTCATGCAGCAAGCAGGTCACCAAAAATGTAAGGTTATGAGAATATAGCTTATGTCTATGTCTTGATTTATAATTAATTTTAAAAATGTGTGTTTATGCATTATATTGAAGTTGGGCACATTAAAATTAACTCTTAAATTGAGATAGGTTCATCTTTTATTGACAATTACCATCAATGTTTGAGGTTAACCAAACATAAAATTTAGTGTTAATTTAAGTGTATTGGACATTTTCATGGAGGCCACATTATTATAATACACATAAATTAAACATTGTATTTGTGAAATTAACTAGTGATATTATTCTAGAATAGATGTACTCTATTGGTGAGTTGGCTATATTATTTCGATAGCAGATGGTTTTTTTTTTCTGCCAAAATTAGCATATATGTACTATATATAAAGAAGGGGAAATCCCCAAGCTTTCTGATAGATGGATAGACAGATAGATGATAGATAGATATAAATAGCTCTTTATATAAGTGTGTGTGTGTGTGTGTGTGTGTGTGTGTGTGTGTGTAGCAAGGTTGGTAGATGTTAAGCAGCAATATTCCAAGGATAAAAGGTGAGAGAAATAATTATAATTCAAAACTGAAAATGCATACTCAAAGGTGGAGATTTTTTTATATCATAATAGCTATTTGTCATGAAACCACTAAGATAAAACTGAGTTTTAAAAATTCTCCAAGAGAAGTAAAAATTAAATAGTTTGGTACAGTATGCCTACTCTAGGGTAATGTTTAAGAATTTTGTAATTAAGGGATTAATTAAAAGGAATAACAACCTAAAAACAATCTGTTGTGTTTTACTTTTCTGAAGTCTTTAAAAAAATAAACTTTGTTGTTACATAAATATCAGAGATAATACAATCTGCCTGTAACAGATTCAAACAATTCAGAAATACACTACATAAAAAGTAGAACTTCCCACCACTACCATCTCCCCTCCTCAAAGGGAAGACCTGTGAATAGTTTGGTGCACATCATCCAGGCTCTTTTTCTTTGGAATCTGTGGCTTAATGTCACAATACATAGAGATCTCTTTTGTAATCTTTCATCCTTTCCATTTTTAGGGGTGTTCACGCTGGAGGGTATTTAGGGTATTTATAATTTTTCACTTTTACAGACATGTTTCAATGAACGTACTTTATGAGTCGAAGAAAACAATAAGTGTGACCATTTGCTGTAAGCTTTTCATATGTTCCACAATCCTATAAAGTGTTTATTGTTACCTTAATTTTTACAATGATGAGACTAAGGCACAGGGAGTAAATGAATTAACTTCAATAAGCTACAGAACCACAAAATGGCAAATTCAGGCCATCTCCTGAAATCTGTGCTCTCAATGACGACTTCCTTCTAGTGCAGAATCCCAGCTGTACTGCAGACTCTGTGAGGTGCTGGGCATATTTCTTCTCCCTAATTCTCAGTCTTTTCGTGTGCAAAAAGAGATATCATCCTATGTGTCTAGCACATAGGAAGTGGTCATTAAAGGTTAGCTATCATTATTATAATGAATTTGATATTTATGTTCATACGTTCTTGCTAAAATATCTAGAAAACAAATCTCTAGAAGAAGTTCTGATGGTTACAGCATTACAGATTTGGTTCTTTATTATGATGTTAGCAATGAAAAGACATCAAACTTACTCCAATAGAAATGAACATTAAAGCAATTAGGAAGTGTTAGTTGATAATCGGTCCTCAGGAAGGTCAAGTTGACTGCATTTTCATGAGAGGGAAAAGTTATGATGGATACCTTCTTTAAAAAGCAAGTGGGTTTCTCCTTCCTGCACCTAGGCTGAAAGTCATTCTACAGATTTATTCTTTCTACGATCACTTAATTCTCTAATATAAAATGTTACTTGCTTTAACTTCCAATCCTGTAAGTATTACTGTTCATAGAAGCATTGTTTCAGTTGTGGCTTCACGGTAATGCACATGCTCATGTTGTTTATCTTCCTCACTGAGATCATAAAGAAATGAGTAAAAGTGGTTGCCAGTTTCAAATGCACAGATTATTTTATCTTGTGAATCCTTACATGTAATGCATTTTCTTGTTTTAATATATACTCACTGAAGATGAAGCATTAAATAATGCTTTGTTGATGGCTGCAGCAAATTCTTCTCTTTTCGCTCTCAAAAAAATGTTCTCTTAGATGAAAGATTTTCTCACCTTTCCTTTTTGCTACTTTTGCTTCTACCTAGTAGTTTCTAGATCTATTGGATAGTTTGTGTTTCCCTTTCTTGTCAGGCTTTTATTTCATATATCTGTACAATTTACCATTCTTTAATTATATTCCCATTTATTAACTAAAATCTCAAAAAAGCAGGCATAAATAAAACAGAAGAGAGGCACATGCCCTTCACCGGCAACGATTCTTCCTGACAAATGTTCAGCTACCTAGAGTATGCTATGGACAATCTACCTTTTGTACCACAAAACACAGAGCATTCCAGGCACTAAAAATAATTGTCATTTTTGTGTGTGTGTGCATAATGCTTTGCTTTTCAGGCAAAAGCAAAAAATGTTACGAAAATATAAAAGTACAATTGTAAGTGACTAAGTCTGAATTTCCTTTTTTATATAGTGTAAAGAAAATGTTTGGTTTTATACTTGGAAGGACTTACTATCAACTGTCAGGTTTCAAATGGACAAGTATTTCCCTGGTAGTTTCAGAACTGAAATGTCCAAAACCTGTATCTTTCTTGCCAGTTAATATTGCTTTTTGGAAAGGTATTTCTGTAATTACTATTTTTACGGCTTGAGACTGCTGTGACACTTATCTTTTGTAAGAGGCATAATTTTACCGTTTGTTGTTGCAAATAGAATGTTCACGCTATGATGCTAATTGAGTTGAACCTCATCAGAAAGGAAAGCAGGAACAATCATATTCATTCTGTGGATTAAATCTTTAGCTTTAATAAGGTAGAACTCTTTCAGACTCATTGACAGGGCTTAGAAATAATTCTGCGGGAAAGTTTTACTGAAATATACATTAAGAATTATAAACAAAAGATGTAGAACATGCTTTGCTTACTCCCGTCACAGATACTTCTTTTTTAAATCTGATACAGAATTTAATTGTAAGCTAATTGCTTTTCTAGTTAGAGATCATTTTCCCTAAAGTTTCCTAGATGTGTTTTTATTACATATATAATTTTGATATTTTATATTGGATTTGGCTTTTCTTTTGCTCAAGTCAAAAGTGCCAGAGTTACTAAACAAAGGTGATGGAAGTACTATCAACACGAGTCTCAGTTTTGTTATTCATCTTGTAAAAGCCCTTCAAACTTCTTCCAAAAGCTGTGCAGTAATTGTTGCCTGTTAGGAGCAGTACTTTATCAGCAAACCTCCCCGTCCCCCAACCACTGAGGTCTCCTTTTTTGAGTATTCAAAGCTTGTGTTAATCCCTTGATTTTCTAGTTTATTTCCTGTGCATGGAATACTTATTTAAAGCAAAATGTTCAGAACCCTTCAACTACTTTCAGTTCTATACTTTTATCCAATGAGAGGTTTGTGTCTGTACGTGTTTAGTTTCTTTTCTATTTTTTTTGTCTTTTTCTTTAACATTAAAGGATCTGACTTAGAACACGGCTTGTTTTGTATTTCCCAGCTCTGGCGTGCATGCCTGCGTGTGTGTATTTCATCCCAGCTAGTTATAACCTGATAACCTGATTGCATACTGCGTTGTAGCACAGCAATACGGTCATCAAACTAAAGCAACACAGTAAGCGGTCACATTAACCGTCATTTCGCTTGATCACTCGGGAGAGTTTAAATTTATTCATTTTTACTATAGATTATCAAATATTAAAATATGTTAAACGGAGGTAGAACTATTGAGCTGTGACATGCTCCTTGCCAAAACAATGTCCTGCGTGCAATGTGTAATGTTTCTTAGCAAGATGTTTGGAGGAAATTTCGTCGTGTCTTTTTTCTTCTCATTTGCATTTGGTTTATCTAAAGTGAAATCCATTCACTTTTATTGAACTGTAATTCTAGTAATTTACAATATTTACATGCTGCGGTTAGATTGAAATCAGTCCTTAATTCAAATTCAATCTAAATTTACTGCATAGTAATTAGGGCTTTGTAACTGACACTAGGGGCCTATTGATTTAATGAAAAACTTAACCTTACAGTAAGTGTTTAATTAGTTGCTGCAGTAGATTGTGTTCTGTCCTAAATTGTGGACTTTAGAGAATCAGGTACTAATTTAAATTACACAACTATATAAAGATCAGAATTAATTTTTTTTTTCACATGTAGCCTAACAGATGAATTAATTTCTTCCTCTTTGAAAAGGATAGGGGAAAGAGGCAGTAATGAAAGTAATTTCCTACCTTGCCTAATTTTATGTAAGGCTAGGCTAGCTATCCTGGAAATGATTGCCTACCTCTGTTAAAATATTGATATAAAGAGTTATGAAAATTAAAAACCAAATGAACTTTCCTCGAGGATTATTTTGTAAATGAAAAACTGAAACAATATACATATCTACTTAGAACAGAAAGAGTCTTGATACAGAAAGAAAAATAAAAGATTACCCAAAATAAAATGAAAAGTGTTTATCTTTAGATAATATTAATTGGCAACCCAAGGCTTCATTTTTAGCAATCATATTAATTATTTTCTGGATGAGAATTTAAAACATAAATTTAAAACCATTGTATTGATTTTAAATGGTAGTCACTGATGGTCTCTGTTGAAATAAACCTGAATCAATACAAACGATTATAATTGTAGTATACATTTTTCCCTAATTTTTTTAAAGAATTACAATAAAGTATTGAAATCATGATACTTTTAAACTGAATTTCAACCTGTCTATAATCTTTCAGATTTATAACTCATTTCTCTTAGTATACATTTGTGTTCTCAAAGCTAGAAATAGTAATGTTTCTATATAAAACTAAGAGAATAATGCCAAAGGAAAGAAGGTTTCTGCTAGCAATTATTCATTACTTGTCTAATTTATATTAGATGTACTAAAGGTACAGTGAAAGGAGACTTTTTTTAATCAGCATCTCTGATTTTCCTATTAAAAACTCAGAATTATTTGGTTGCAAAAAATAAAATAAAATATTTTAAAAGAGAAAACTTGAAATACTTGAATTATGTTCTTAAATAGTAAAGTAACTATTACCATTCTAGATAGAAAACATATATACCATCATTAACATATGAAATTGGAATGGATTAATAATGATGCACTTAATTCATTAATGCCAAATTGATGTCTAATATAGTGAGTGAACCAAGGATTTCAATGAAATGCTTGATCAACATTGAATTATTTTTCAACATATAAGCTATTACTGCTAAGTAGGTAGTATGAAATAAAGTCTTGTTTATGCTTCAAAATAATTGAAATACCTGTTTCAAACCAGTTCATATTAAAATTTAAAATGTTTAATTCAAAGATATCTCATTTTAGATATTTTCTATAAAGCTACGAGCGAAGAATTGTAGTATGAAATTTAAAACTCTTAACATGAATAGAGAAATTATAATGACATTCAAAAACTTGGAAAAAAATGTAATATGGATTTGAGTTTGTCTAAGACTCTATTTTGTGAACACACTTCGCAATAATACCTGTCATTTCTTGACAACACACCAGATTCAGACTTCACCACCTTGATAATATGCCAGATTCAGACCTCACTCCCCCAACACACCTCAGCATGAAAGCAATACACACCACGCACAGAGGGTTGAAAACACACACTCTTCTCCTTTTCATGCTCGCTCTGATGAATGGCACACACAGAAGCCATATTGCCCATCTCTCAGAGTGGCCTTCGCTGCCTGCACAGCTGAAATCTGGAGGCCGGCCGCATTCACATTGTCAGCTTAAATACCCAGTAAGGACTCAAACTGGGAATAAAACAAAGTACCCCTGCATGTTGATCCACTTCACTGGCCCCACCAATTAGCTGTGAAGAATATGGCTCATTTAGAAGTGTATATGATAATACTGAAGCATAACTGAAAATTAGGTATACTTGTATAAAGAAGGAGGTCATTAGCTTACACTTGTCTTATCTTCAGCTAAATGAATCGCCGATAAAATCAAATAGGATAAGTTTAGTCTTTTTAAGCTTTTGAGCCCTTTCGTATGTACTTACATCAGACGAATCTCTATAAAGGAAGTTTATAGCATTGCTATTTACAACACCACGGTTAATGTTGTGTTACAGTTTTCATTACCAACCTCTATTTTCAAAGGTGCATAGCTTTAACATAAAGCCTGTTCCAGGTTAAAAAGAAAAGCAGTGTGGTAGATCACAAAAAATAAACCAAAAGTTGATATTAGAATTCCAAGATAATGCACAATTACATTGGCAGCTGGTATGTGTTCATGAATTCTCATACATTAAATACATAATCTCCTAATAAAAAATTAAATGTAATTTATCTAAAATAGAAGCTCTAGAGTTATTTTTGTTTATGAGCAACAAAATTAAATGTGATTTATTATTGATGAAATTTAGCCAAATAAAGAAAATAATGAAGTTTCAATTGTTTAAAATTATAATTATAAATTACCTTCAGTTTCATGGATTTATGCACTTACCATAAAAAACATTATGAGAAATATAATAATATACTGTCTTTGTTCTAAAAAATATTTTTGTTACTATCAATTACAGAATGTGAAGCATTTTCAATAACAGGATAGAGGAGCTATAGTGGAGTTTTGACAGGATTCCAATACATACACTTAGTTGCAGGGGTTAAATAGACTGATAGATTGGCAGTGGTTGATTTTTGTTTGATTGATGCTTTATTTTTTAATGTCTAACATTGGCACTGTTATGAGCATACCTGAAAACTGTAACCTGAAACACCATGATACACCTATATGACCTATCAGCAATCTAGAACCCATCAGCTGGAAGGCACAGGGTCCAGAAGATTAAATCTGGGAGACCTCTCTTAACATGAATTTATCCCAGTTAGTACTGACCCCATTGTGTCCAGACCCCTGTGTGTCCCTGAAGGACAACAGAGGAAGGAAAATACAGTTTTCTAGTTCCAACAAGCACCTGTGGCTGGCAGGACCTACCTTGGGGGACACCATAGACTTGAAAAAACTTCCCATTCTGATCTTTAGCTCCTGAAACTCTAGAGCAGTGGCTCCCAACCTTGTTCACTTGTGCACCCCTTTTAAACCCATTTCTATAAATTGCACCCCTTATTTTTAAAGCAGCTCTTTTTAAATACTGACACTTTTGTTCAGTGCCTATCTTAATGTAATATAATGGAAATGCAGTAATAAGTTAGGAAAGAAAAATTACTACATTAAAAGTACAAACCACAGATTTAATTTTACAATATTCATAAGTTAAATATTGATCATGATAATCAAGTATTTAAACATTAAGTTAAAAAAACTACTCGAAAAATGCACTTAACTTTTATTCAGTCGATAACTAAACTGATCAAGCAGTCTGGATACGGATGTATTTACATGTTTAGGAAAGTTCTAGAAACATCAAAAATGGATTGTTCTGAAACTGCGTTTAGCCATGCCTTCACCAATCATCATTTGCTAACATGATACAATTTTGAAGTGTCTAGCCATGATTCAATATCGGAAATTCGGTTTTGAATTGGGGAAGGGGGCGAACTGTAGGAAATGTTATTTAACGTTTAGTGTTATTTGGATTGATTTCTAAAACTTTCCTTAAGCTTTGTTGACACTTAGCCACCCAAGTGACCATTTTAAAATAACTGTGGCTTTTGGCTATCTTGAATATACCAAGGGGGTACCAAAAAAAAAAAAACCAGAATTTATTTATAAAAAGCTGTGTATTTATTTTTACACATTTAAACTTCAGTCAACTTCGAAGTACTCTTTGATGCAATACACCAATCGAGACATATTCCAGTGCTCAAAACAGTTTTGAAGTTATCGATTTTGATGCCTTTTAGTGCTTCTGTTATTTTTTTTGTTTCAACTCTTCCACACTGGCATAAATGTTTCCCTTTGAGGACTTTTTTAATTCAGGGGAACAAAAAGAAAATGTTGCTGGAAGTGAGGTCAGGTGAATAGGGAGGGTGGGGTATGAGGGTCATGCTGTTTTTGGTCAAACACTGCTGAACTCTCAGCAAGGAGTGGGCAGGTGCACTGTCATGGTGGAAGAATCAGTCATCCCTTTACCACAACTCAGAATGTTTCTTCTGCAAATCATGATGCAACCTTCCCCAAACGTCCAGAAGAAAACTTTGGTTGACTTTTGACCTGGAGGGACAAATTCCAAGTGCCTAATCCTTCTCATATCAAAGAACCAGATGAGCATTGTTTTCCCGGAATGGGGGCCCTGAGTCCCCTCTCATATAATTAATTAAACTGTATTTGATACATTTACCAATAAATTGGCCAAAAGCACTAGCTTGACCTTTGTCTTGTTACAATGGTTTTACATAGATACATATTATAACAAATTTAAACACATTGCAAGATGTTTTTATTTCTCAAATTGAGTGCACGCAGTACATAGTGCTTGAGCTACCAGATCACAAAGAATGACAAATTTGTCTTAAGGAAATATTCGCCAAATCCCTCAAGTGAACAATACTTTCCTCATCGGAAACCTGGCTGAGCTTCTCTCCAGCATTCCATACAAGGCAAAGATTGCCCAGCAGCAACACCTTCTGTCCCTAGCTGCTATTATTGAGCTCAAGTTTCGCAAAGCCCTGCAATAATATCCTCTTAAAAACACTGCCAGACCCAGTGGCAAGTGACCAGAGGGGACCCTTGTTGAAAATTGGCTGAGTGCTGAGAAATCCATTCATTCATCTGCAGGCAATGGCACTGCTATTCCAAAAATGCCTGGAGTTCCTTCTCAAGGCAGCCTCGGGTCTGAAAACCTATCTTCTGCTCTGTGAACAATATAGAGTTCTAGGAATTCACTGTTTCCAAAAGAATCATAATTGGGCCATTTCTAGTTTCCTCTCTAGCTAAAACTCTACTTGACAATGGCTATCAAAAAGTTCCCGAATAAATTATTTAATCAATTTTTAAAATGGCCAGAGAACCAGTGTAGGCGTTGAAGGGACCCTTGTGTGCGTGTGTGCGTGTGCGCGCATGCGTGCGTGTGTGTGAGAGACAGACACGTTCAGATAAGGCTAAAACAAACAGTTAAAATATAATCATTGGGCGTTTTATTTTCAATAATTTATTGATGGTCTTTCTAGTTCTGGAATTTTGCCCCTGTCCCTACCCCCACCCGACCCTCATCCTTGTCTCATAAAGGAAAGAATTCAGTCAAGAGACAGAGTTTGGGAAAATAACAGGGTAGTTAAGAGTTTATTAAAGAAAGTACGCTCTGAGATGTGTAGCTGACCCAAGAGAGGAAGCAGCCCCTACCTTGTTCTGGAATTTTAACATTTGATCTGGTCCCTGTTTAAAAAGTTCACTGTTTATTTTAAAAAGTTATGTAAAATATTTGACTACACAAATAGAGTAGTATAGTAGGAAAATAATCTAATAACATGTATATGTGTGTGGTTAGTTAGACATTTCAGATATGCAAAGCTATAATTTGTTAAATTTCCACAAACAGCTAATTTACCTTTTCTCAATCCTGCTTTAAAGCATAATAGTAAAGCAAAACCCGTGGAAAATTTTATTTTCAACTAAATATAGTACACATTTAGTAATTATTGTCCATCTGTAAATTATCCATCAGGATATATTTCTGGTTCAGTAATGACATTTGTAATATTTCCAAATCATTTGATCTGAGAATAGGTGAAAGAAAATGCACTTTAATTTAGTGATTTATCTTGCACTTTGTTTGCATGAAGTTCAGATTATATTTTATATTTGGGTAACCTATTTTTTGTTTGCAGTCTGATGAGGAAATATTTCTAATGTATACCTGGGGATGACTCAGTATCACCAGATGGTATCTTGCCATCCACAGGTTCCACTTTGCCTGTTTTGCAAGTTTGTGACAGCCCACAGAGACATGCTGAGGCATCCATCCAGTCAATAATGTATCTGGGACAACTTTAATACCTCAGACATCTATATGAGTCTGTCCTACTCCAATAAAATTGGTTACTACAATAAAGCTTGGCATTCCGTCTGGAAAGAATGCACTGTGTTAATTGCCCTGATCTGGGCAAGAAGACAGAATTAATTATAGTCATTTTTATCAAGTTTTCAAATAGGGCTGCAGAAGCTCTTGCTTGTTTTATGCTGATTCTCTTCATGAGTATAGAAAATCATTTTCATAAGAACACTCAGCATATCGGGAAGAATTATCATAACAACGGTTGTTATCGTTACCAATAATAACCTGTCATTATTCCCAGTCATACTAGTTTAAAAATAAAAATCTATAGTGTGCTGTGTGCTGTGCAGAACTTAACCTTTGATGAGTCTCTAGAGTCTTGTGCTATGGAGCAAATAATTTTCCATCTGTCTTCAGGTTTTCAAGTGTCATGCTCTCTGATGACTTGAAATTTTCTAGGCATTTCTCCTCTCATCCTCCAAAAAATGTAATTTTATATTTGCATATAAAACAAACTTGCTGCTTACTATATTTTAAAATTAAAGTTATTTTGTAATGTCTTACAAATTAATTTTGATGTTATTTGGAAGTTCATTCTTTAAAATGCCTTCAGACAGCTACGGTTTAGGAATGCCATTTATGATTTTTCTGAAAAAAATTTGATTTTGTATTTTATGGTAAATCTGACACTTATTTATTCACTTCATCAAGAAGGAATAAAATGGTAACTGCCCTGTTCAACAGAAAGATTACACCAAAGTTCAAGCTGAAAATTCTGCTTGATTATTGATTTTAGGTGTCTCTTTATAAAATAAATATAAGTGAAAGTTGATTGCTCTAGGAAAAAAGTGAAGTGACGAAGAGATAATTCATGTCCACATTACAAAGTATAAATAAAAAAGCAATATAAAGTCAGTGTAAATGAATGTTGGACAAAATAAAATAGAATTTTATATATTTTTTCATATATATTTCTTCACATCCCCTGTCTGCTTCTCTTACCCCAAATCTCACAAAAGAAATCCTAAAAACAGATCATGAGAGATGGATTATTTCTCTCATTCCTGTACTATATTGTACATATAATTTTTAAAACTATGCATTGGCAAACTAAGAAACCGGTAGTATTTCTCATCATGTGAGACGTGTATTTTAGGACTTCTTTTAAAAATAGACATAGAGATAGTTCTGCCAATTAATCACTTTTGAAGGATGTTGAATAGTTCTAAGTAATGATTCTCTTGAAACTCATTGTTGAAAGTTCACACAGATGAGTGCTATTAAAGTATATTATTCTAGGTATGATTTTGCTTTTAAACCAGAAAAGTGGACATTAATTTGTAGTTTTCCACACTAGTAATTCATCTACTTATGTAAATCAATGCATTAATATATTCTGACAGTTTGGTCCAAAGGAAGAAAAAGTGAATACTACTTCCTTAACGTATGAATTTTTAAAAATTCAAAATCATATGGTAATGTTCTTTTCATCATTTCTCCTATTCTAGTGAATGGCATTTTGCAAGCAGAAGTATGTATGGTTGAATAAACCGAAGTGATAGCCTTTCTCCTTTATGGTGCTAGAGAAATTCTGTCGTCATTTTATTATTCCCCATTTACTATTATGCTAATATAGCATTGCTTTACTTCTAGAGCATTTAGATACTTACTAATAATATTATTTTAGTGCTTGAAGTCTGACCTTAGGGGTGTGTGTGTGTGTGTGTGTGTGTGTGCGTGTGAGAAGGTCTACCCTACAATTCTTAAAAAAGACCTCTTTAATTTGAGGATTTTTAGAAGATGTGATCAAATTAAGCTTTATGCAACTTTGAGAGTAAGCTAAATCCTGTTTCTCTTTTACATAAAAATCACCTATTTTAGCAAGTCCCAAACGAACAGTTTGTAGAAATTCAGCATGTCCTTTTTTAACTAACAGAGACACTATAAAAACAAAATGAAATAATAAAAGCAGATGGTCCCAACAATATAAAAACAAACATAATATATTAATTGTTTTAATAATAAAGATTTTACAAGCATAAAAGGTAAACTAGAAACAATAGGGATTTAGTTCTGGCAATTTTGTCTTCTATTAGCATAAAATGCTTTTGTTAGAATATTAGTAAACATCTTTAGTGTGGTAAAATTATGATTTTCATAGTCAATATTTTTAGTTACATAATTGGGCATAGATTCTATCTCTATACTACATATTTTATATTCCAACTAAATTGTATTGTAAAGCACAATATGCAAGCAAATTCTGGTGTGGTTATAGGCACATCACTTAATATTTCTGGGTTCACTGTTCTCATCTGTAATATGAGGAGGGATGTATTAGATAATCATTAGTTCTCTCGAAACTACATGTTTCCATGAATTCCTATCTAATGCTACTTTCCTTAGTCAATAATAAAGATAACTGCTTTTATAACTCTCTCTTTCTCTCTCTCTCTCTGAGTAATCTAATGGATATATATAAACCATTTATTGTTGGTTTCTGTAGGCAATGTAGATAAAACATATTGACTGCACTAACCAAAAATAAATAGTCTGTATACATCCATTAGGTTAGTTCCAAACTTTCCAAAAAATTTTCAAATAAAAGGAAAGGTAAGTATAAACTTAGTGCATTGTAAGCAGGACATTTTTGAATGCCTAAACTAATGAAGCTAAACGCAAGGGAGATTTTTGTCTAAATGTGTAAAAACTCTTCTATTGAAATCAGAATTCAAATGTCAATGCAGCCTAGATGAGGTCTGCAAATGTAAGCATGCCAGAAGATGAACGTAACCAAAAAAAGATGTTACTGATTTCCTGACGGGGAATTTTGGAATCCCTGGAGAAAAAAGAATGGTTTAAACTTACAGAGATAAGTTATATTTTGTATATTTTGACCTATTCTACCCCTAAAATTTTGTCATTCATCTAAATGTTCATGCTCCAAAATTTATATATTAATTCCAGATCTGTCTACAGAGCTCCATAGAACAGCAACAACAATACCAACAATATCAAATATGTGTATAGGGTTTTCTGTGTGCTAGGCAGTATTTAAGGGGTTTCACATATCAACACACTTAATCCTGTGTAAAGCAGCCTTTCCGGTGGTTACTATTATTCCTCCCATTTTATGAATGAGAAAAGTGAGACCCAGAGCAGCTAAGTAACTTGCCCAAGGTTATACATATCATAGATTATGGAATCAAGAGTTGAACCAAACAGTCTGGTTCCAGAATCTGCAATAAATGACTATTATACTAGTCATTATCATAGCTGTCTATAGACTGTCTCCACATAACTGGCATGAACACAAACTAAAAGTTGAATACCTGAAAATATGAAACTTCCAAAACCTTCTCCTTTTCTTATTGCCCTTGCGATTCCGTGGCCTTGTGTACATAAATATATTTTCCTCTCTCTTCCTTATCCTCAACAGCTAATGAGACACTGAGGAGTTTCCCTCTAATTTTTTTTTTTTCTTTATCTATCTCACCTTTTTTCCCCCCTTACCTCTCCACTAAGGGCTTCATAATTTCTCACCTGAACTAGTAAAATAGAGTTCTAGTTTCTCACCAGATTGCCACTCCTTTCCTTCCAATCTACCCTCCATACCCATGTTTAGAGTCATCTTTATAAAGTACACATGTGCTCATGTCTTCCCTCAATTAAAATTCTTCCATTGTTCTCCTTAATCTTCAAGATATTGTTGAAAATTCATCAGAAATGTCTGCTTGCCATTCCCCTGCCATCTTTTTAAATTATTCTCTAATTT
Source organism: Lyroderma lyra (assembly GCA_004026885.1). Lineage (NCBI taxonomy): Eukaryota > Metazoa > Chordata > Mammalia > Chiroptera > Megadermatidae > Lyroderma > Lyroderma lyra. The sequence goes on along the minus strand of PVJL010002348.1, from coordinate 74,834 downwards.
CCATCATCTTCTACTACCTCGGCCTCGCACACTTTTGTGGCTGACCAGATGTCCCATTTTCATCAGGACAGAAAACAATGATACCGTCCCATTTCAAACAGTAGTTAGGGTCAGCCTAGTCTCACTGGGCTAAATTCAAGGTGTCAGTGCCATTTGAAATGGAATAGCACAGTTCTCTTCTGTCCCATTTGAAGCAGGATGTCTGGTCTGTCTAGTTCTAAGTAATATTTTTTTCTAGAGGTTCAACTCAAATCCTATCCCTATTTCATTCATCCATTCAAAATGACTAATTGAGACTCTATGAAGTTTCAGGCACTGGGGACCCAAGGATAATTCACAGGGATGTGTGTTTTCTTCCCTGAGCTTAGAGTTTAGATAACTATAGAGGCCAACAAGTCCTTAGAAAACAAAACCTACAAAGTAGAAGAACTGTGTTCTTTAAACATGGAGGATAAATTGAAGACTTCTAGTCTAGGTTGCAATCTATGAAAGTAATAGAAATTAGTCATAGAGTTGGGACTATAGCCATCTCAACATAAGCGACCATGCCTACAATGTTCCTGGGGGGTCTTCGGTATGTCAGAGAAAGGATATAGGCAAAGGTGAAGACTCTTTAGGAAAACTTCCTTGCTCTGCCTTCTGGTGTGTTCCAATGGGATCCCAAAGCATGGATCCCTGTGTCTCTCCATCATGACCAAGGGTGACTGTAGGGAGTAATTGCTTATTTGCCCACTAGATGTAAAGCCCCTTTATCGAAGATCCTTGGCAAACAATTAGTATATATGCATTGGATTTAGTATATACTGAGTGCTTAGCAATGTTATAGGATGATAAGGCTCTGTGAGTGAGGTTGATGTAGAATAAAAATAAACCCTATAGAATAAAGGCGATTGAGGGGGTATGAATTTTGTGTGAGTGTCCCAATGTGTGTGTAAAACGAGGAAGGAGTTAAATCTGTTAAAAGGAATGATGTCAGCAACAGGAGGAAAATTCTTATAGGAAAAAAATGGGGTGGCTGAGAGAATGTTTTATTTAGTACACGTATCTATCACATAAGAAATGTAAAACTAGCAAAAATTTAAAAATGTCCAGCTATGTACCAGGCACCATGGAAGCATAGGAAAAGACAGAGAAAAAATTCCTGAAACATTGCTCATCCAATGTATTTGAGGTGCTTACAGTTTACTTTTGGAGATATACTGTCCCCCAAATAAATTCAGGGGCTGCCAGCAAAATATCAGCAAACTGATCGAACAAATGACCAGACAGTGACAAACTGTAGATATTAAGTTCCAATCATTAACAAGTAGGTATTGAATATATTTTGTGATGACTTAGAGGTATGACAAAAATCAACACTAGACTCAAACAAATCTTAGCAGGCCAAAGGAAAACAATAGAAGGCAGAAGAACTTAAACTTGGGGAGTTTACAAAGAAGTTGGCATTGGCAGATGTGATGCCTATTTATTTGGTAGAAAAAATTGACCACGCTTTTCTACTTAGGATTACAATCCCTCACTATTCACCCATATATTAGTGTTTATTTCTCCTGAATATTCTGTGTTCCACATGTATACCTGTTTAACTGTGCTTCTTCAGAAATCAGTTACCCAGGGACCACATGTAAAATATATTTTTATGATGAAATAAAATTACTTTATTGTGTTTTATTTAGACTATCTCTTGCCATAAAAATAAAATATCAATCTGTCACTTTTCAGTGGATGATTTTAAAGGCTCCTTTAAAAAAAGTCATGGTGTATTTGAATTCAACACATTTGTTAGCACTGACTGACAATGTAGTGTGTTGAAAGTACACGTAATATGCACGTGCCAAATGAATTCATTAAGGCCAGTGTGATTACAGAGAATGTCAAGTGAATGAATAATAATGGGACCGCTAAGTGTTACCATTACTTTCACAGTGTGTTACTGTTTTGATACTTATGAGTTCTGAGGAGAAATGACACTCACATAGTACCCTTGCAATATTAATTGTATCTTGATAATCAAACTTTGGTCTAGCAATCTTGTAGACAGTAAAAATTTCTAGGCCTCTAAGCATAGAGAAATGACTATTATTTATAAGTATTATTGAGGGGTAATTAAATATTTTAGATTCCAATCATCAGTGACATTTATTATATATTAAGCCTCCCACACATTCACTGAAATGTTACATGCAGTCTTTAGACACATGTTTTCCATGGCCAGTATTTAGAGTGAACAATAAAAACTGCTCAGAACTTTTTCTAGGATTTCTAATGTTTTTATTTGGGAATAGAAATACACATAAATATGTTATAGAAATATGTATACATACATTATAGAAATATATGGAAATGCATTATAGATATACATATGCATATATGTAGACATTTCATCTTCATTCTAATAAACATACATTTACTGATGCACATACATAGACACACACGCTCATTGAGACAGGGTTACACAATCTTGGAATTATTTTATTTTTGATGGCAGTTCTGACATCAGCAAAATAATAATGAAACTACCTATTACATACATTTTTTAATGAGCTTTGAAACAAATGAGCCTTACAGTATAAAAGATACATGGTATCTCTCTTTCACCCTATTCCTAACCTAAGGTTTTATTTTTTATCCTTGTGACAGTTGTTCAGAGTTGCAGATAGGCACTGAAAAAGATAAAAGTGTTGAAATTAAACAAAACATATTTGTCACAGCTACAGCAATGAGTAATAGATAAATCTTACTTTAAAATCAGCATGAGGTCCATATCTCCAAATATGGAGGAAGGAAAAAATAAAGGAATGGTCTTCAAATCCTATAAGAAAGAAATCAGGAAACTAAAATATTATCTTGTTCTTTTGCCTTAAATCATCAGTACCTAATGTCTTTTATAAGTTAATAAGTAGCAGACTTATTAACTTGCTAATTTAATGATCAAATTTAATAAATCTACAAGTTCCCTCCCCTTTTCTCACTGTCTATTCATTACCCTTTATATTTCTGTTGCTAACCACAAGTAAGTCCTATAAATGTAATTTCTATCTCAATAATAGGTACTTTGTAAAGAGAAACTGGATAATCTGGCAATCCATCATTTCTAATGGTTTCTCTAATAGAAAATATTCTGAATTTCAAACAGTCAAGTCACGAGCATTCCTTTGCAATGTAAATAAAAAATGGATACTCTCCTTCCTGTTCAAAATTTCAGTCACTGCCTTAAACGTCATAATTAGCATGCTCCTCAGGTTTGTAGGTGATGTGAAATGGTGACAAATAGTTAATATAAAGGATGGCAGCATCTAGATTCAAAAATAACTGTACCAGCTTGAACAATGAACATATACTTTACAAGAATATATTAATATATACTCTTAAATATACATTTATTCCCTTCCAACCACAAAAAATTTTAAGTAAATTTCAAGGAGTAGTCAGTGAGGCTTGCCAGAAGTGTTTATGAAAATTACATTTTAGTTGACTATATATTAAGTAATTAACAACTGATAAGGCTAAAAATATTAAAATTATTTTGAGCCAGATTAATAGAAGTATGATATCAAAATCAAGGAGGTGATAATCTCTCTGTATGTTGATTTGGCAAGTCAAACATAAAGGACTGTACTCAAGTTTTAATATCCTATTTCAAGAAGGCATTGACACACTTAGTGCTTCCAGACAAGAAGTGTGTTATGCTTAAAAGGATTATAAAAGATTCCATAGAAGTTGCTAAAGAAAACAGAGATGACAAAATTCAGTGGGAAAATTATAGCTACTGTCAACTACTTAAAGGACAAACATGAGGAAGGGGAAAACAATTTTGTCTGCAGTACTCCAAAGATTAGAACCACCTAATAGAATATGTGTATAGACTTTTGGCTCATTAAAAGAAAGAATTGTAACAAACAGAGCTGAAAATATAATTGGTCACATGAGTAGATAAAGTCATCATTACTGGTAGGATTCAAGCAGAAATTTAACACCACCCAATCAGGGGAAGAGAGGTCACGGGGTTATTATGTAGCGGAGTAAAATGTTGTCTAGAGGGATGGACTAGATAATGATTTCCTTTTTCTTTCTTGCTTTCTTTCTTCCTTTCCTACTTTTAAATTTTTCTGTGACTCACAGTAAGAAAGACATTTTACATTATGAGTATTCACACATAGATGAGGGCTCTTTAGAAAGTATTCAGCCATGTAATATGAAAAATGGAGGCATTTATGGCTGGATTTTTTTCTGGACAGTACTTGTATGTATATTTAATGGAAATAAAATGTTCACAAAATAATACAATTATACACAATTTACTCCTGTATTCTATCTAGTCTATTTGACTAATTTCATTTTGAAATATTATTGCATCTAACTCTATTGACTTCACATCCCACCAATGGATCATGATTCAATATTTGAAAAGCACTGAACTAGATGACCACTTCCAATTGACAGATTCTATCATTCCGGTGGATGTAACAGAGAGGGCTAAGCACTTCTGATGGTTAGAAATAGATGCTCCCCGTGGAATTGATGATCACAAGCAAATAGATAGCATTATTATAAATTTCCTGGGTATTATTTCACAATTTCAATCCAATTTAAATTTAGAATGTAATAATAAATATAATAATTTGGGACACTTTATTAGGGTACACGTATGTAACCTATTTTGATTTTATGATAATGCTCAGCAGTAAAGTCTAGCCCTAAAGGAAAGGGCTACAACACAACTTCTCACCTACTTCTTGGTAATTCCACGTAGCTATTCTTATCACTAACAAGGTAAATGTGGTACAGTGAGAAGATGTGCCTATGGGACACCAGCAGCATAGGTAGAAGATGATTAGTTACTCTAAGCATTTTATTACTAAAATGAGGAATGGAGAACTAGAATGTAAGACTTGAAAATCTACCTGTGACTTATACTAGCTACCAACAAGTGTCTGGGAGTGCATTATTCAAATACAACCCTATAAACAGTATCTCAGACAGTAGAAAAGAGGCTTGATCAAGTCAAGGGACTTACTACTTAAATATATCTTTCCAAACACATTCTATATTTGGTATCAGTGATTTTGAATTATGTTTCTTTTAAAGATCGTTTTCCATTGAAATTTTTGAAAGAACAAAATCCACTCCTTACAAGAAAATATTATGCAGATCCTCCAAGGCAAATAGCTCTTAAAAAACAAACACACCTCCCAAGTCAGTGTGTGCTTTGTGGCCGTGGTTGAAAGATTGTAAATCCAAACAGGTTCATCTCTGTATCATCAATCAGATGTTCATGCACTTGAGATGTTTACACCCTATAAATTTCAGTTGCTTCCATTTTGTAAATCAAATGTTTATTGTATATTACTGAGAAATATAGGTAGAAAGGAAACATAAAAGTCATCTTCTCTGCTTTACTTAGTATAATCAAATTTGCACTCAGAGATATCATATTCACCCTCTGTTTCTCCCCATATGTATTTACTTATATATAATAGTAGACAGCTACTCTACTTGGAAATGCATTTTTTATTCTCTCAGTAAATGTGAGAACTGAATTGCTCTGGGTGTCTTCCAGGGACTGCTGTTTTGTTCTATTAAACTCATACAATTCTGGCAGGGCCAGACCCTACTTTAGTTGTTGGGAAATAGATTTATTTTTTAGAAACTAACCTAAATGTGCAGGGTTGGCCTGACAATTTGGACACAGGGAATCCATGCCCTATCTTTTAGTACCCCTTATCTCTTGTTGGCACTTCTTACCTGGGGGCCTCAGAGTCTGACTGTCTGCCTGCCCATGCCTGGCTCCAGGCCCACCTCATTGAGTCACCAGCTGCCCTTTCTGGGCCAATCAAAGAAAAGAAATGACCACAGCAGAAAATGATTCAGGGACTTGGCTGCAAGTGGTTACTTAAAGATTTGGCACCATGTTCAGACCTTGCTGGAGGTGGCAGGTGGTCAGAGAAGACAGCTGTTTCAGACCTCCACCCAGGATGGCTTTGGGACAGAGATAGTGATGATCTGGAGGTTTCCCTACTCTTCAAATGCCAATTTTCTTGCTCCACTCCAAGCCCTAAATCTTACTTTCAGTAATAACAATATAGAAATTACTTATTCTGTCTGAGCATGGGAATACTCATGACCAAAAACATCTCAAATATTTCCCTAAAAAACTGAGTTCAAAGGAAAAATAGTAATTTAATGAATTGATCAGACAATCCGGTCAACCCAACATTAAAATAAATTAAGCCTGTGATGATGAGCGCAATTATTTCAAGTCGGTGCTGGGGGTTTGAAGACATAGATGCCATAACTCATGCAGGTTCAGCTACAGGGCAAGTGGGACATAAGTAAGAAGGGAGAGAAGAAAAAAGAACAAGATGAGCTGCAGGCCCAGCCGCAGGACTACTCCCTAATAATTTCAAGCATCTGAAATAACAGGCCTGTACCTGTTTCAGGCCCACAATGCTTAGTGGAAGACAGGAAGGTGGAGCACATTAGCCATGATCTCAGGCTATCATTGATTCTCAGAGTCAGGGGGTAACATTAATGTTCTGGGGGCTCAGTCAGGTGAATGTAAAACCTTTAGCAGGTGGAGCACAGGAAGTGAACTACTGTGCATGATACTAGAATGGTAGATATATGTTACTACATATTTGTCAAAACCTATTGAATGTATAATACCAAAAGCAACCCCTTTGGACTCTGGTTGATAATAATAGGTTAATGTTGCATCATCGATGATAACAAATGGACCTCACAGGTGTAGGGTGTTGATGCCGGAAGAGGCTGTATGTGAGTGGGAAAGGGGTATATGAGAACCCTTTGTACTTTCTGCTCAGTTTAGCTGTGGACCTAAAACTGGTCTAAGAGAGTAAATATTATTACTATTATTTTAAAAACCCAATTTAGTCATCTAGCCCCTGGAAACAGGTGGCAGAACAGAAAGCTGTATGAGCCACAATCAAACAGGGTGTCCTTCTTAATGGGGAGTGGGGTTCTAGTTAAATGAAAAAAATCAAGGAGATTAGGGGAATCGGGACTCAGGTTCCCAAAGGCTCCATGGGAACATCAGACCAGAGCTTGTGGGTGGTCTCCATAACTGTGTCCTGGGCTCATGGGCGTGCATCGCCATTAGCCAGGAAGAGCATGGCCTTGTCCTAACCGCTTTGGTGGCAGAGAATGGGTCTCATTTATTGCTAGCACTGCGCCTGGCCCACTGGAGGCTGGTGTGGAGGAAGAAGTGCAGCTAGCCAGTCCCTGCAGTTCAAGGAGCAGGAGCAGAGCCATAGGGTGGGTTAGCATTCCCAATGGGGAAAATGCGGTTCATTAAGAACCACGGTGGAGTCAGGTGGGTGGTCTCACAGGCATGCTCCTGTAGTAGAAGGGGACATCATGAGGAAGCAGAGCACTAGTGCCACTGCTCTTCACAAAGCAACCTGAAGAGGGTGTTTCGTAGACAGGAGCTATAAAGCATCACATGTGGGGAGGAGGCCTCTGATAATGGTCTGGTCTGGACATCTCACAGGCCCTGACGATTTACAGCTCCTCTCCAGCCTTCCCTTCCTTCTTTAAACGGGTGGGGGCACTTTGAAAACTCTAACACAAAGATAAAATAGGATTATTCACATAGTAAAGCATAATGTATATGTTTAAACTTGCTTTCTGCTTTTCTTCATTTTTATGTGTAGATGGTAAAAGCAAACGACTAAAACTGCTCTGAGAAAGACTGATCTACAGAGATTAAAGGGGTCAGGTGCTCTCTTTAAAGGTGATCACAGCAGATTGTCAGGGCCTTTTCCTTTGAACAAACTGTTCTGACCAGAATGGAGAGTGGAGTTAGCCTCAAGCAGAGAAGATGGAGAGGGTCTGATATTGGGGGGGGGGGGGGGGGAGGTCCCTTGTTACCTTCAGTTCAGTTTCATCCAAAAACTTTTTCCACTCAAAGCCAGTGGCCCCTAAATGATCTGTCTGGACCAGGGAGGAAATAGCTTTTTCTCTACCAGGAGCTCTCAGCTAAGATTTTAGCATTTAAATCTCTTTCACCCCTTTTTTCTCTGAGAGCAGCCTCTGCTTTACTCACAGTGCCTGCTCCGAAGGAGGCTGTCAGGCTCCTCAGAAACCGTCCCTTCCTTGGCTGGAAATGTCCTCAAGCTGTGGCATACACTGTTCGTTTCCTATTCTTTCCTGAGTGCCAACAGCATTTCCTCTTTTCCTGCTGTTTAATCCAAGGTTTTAGTGACAAAACCAGCTCCACTTTAGCATTGTGCCTTAATGTGCTTTAGGTTACGTGGGTGGTTTACACTTGAACTGCAGGAAGAGAGAAGTTGTTAACCAGGTCTTCTCAGTATGTCCTTGTGGCCTTCACTGTCAAGGGCAATGAAACTGAGGTAGCCATTCTGAATCAAAGTAGCACTTGAGCGGGAAACTCCCCACTTTCCGAGGATCTGCAACTGGCTCATGTCTGCTTCCGACTGCAGAACGCCTGCTGTGTATGAGGTCTCACAATTAAGTTCGCAAACTTATTCTAGAAAAAGTGCTACACACCTCATTGCTGAGTATCACTATGGGCACCTGCCAAGTACCCCCCTTGGGAAGCTGTGCACCAATGCCAGCGCCTAGTCCACCCTTCACAGCAGTTTTGGAACTTCCTTTTGGGAATGGCTATCAGAGCTGTTGTCATATGACCCTTGATGTCCTGAATGTCACCAAAATATCTTCCTTTCAATATTTCCTTCAGCTTCACATAAAGAAAAAAGTCATTTGGGGACAAATCAGGTGAGTAGGGAGGGTATTCAATACAGTTATTTGTGTGCTGGCTAAACACTCCCTCATACACAATGCCGTGTGAGCTGGTGCTTCGTCGTGATGCAAGAGCTGTGAGTTGTTGGCGAAAAGTTTAGGTCGTTTTCATCTAATTTTTCACACAGACTCTTTAGACCTCACAAAGAGTAACCTTGGTTGACAATTTCTCCACTTGGTACAAAGTCATAGTGAACAATCCCTTGGATATCAAAAAAGGTTTCCAACATCGTTTTGACTCTTGATTTGGACTGATGGAACATTTTTGGTTGTGGAGAACTGGCTGACTTCCATTGTGCACTTGGATGCTTTGTTTCAGGGTCGGGTTGGTACACCCACATTCCATCACCAATGATAACACGGCCCAAAACATGGTCTTGCCTCTCCAAGCGGTCTTGGCAAACTTCGATTGCTTTGCTTTTGTTCATTGGTGGCTCCTTCAGGACCATGTTTGCACACACCTTTCTCATGCTAAGATTTTCAGTAAAAAATTTCCTGTTTCTCAGTTGAGGTTTACTTGGTCTGCTAAGCTTCTCATAGTCAGCTGATGATTTTAATGCATAATTTGACAAAATTTTGCAATGTTTTCATTGCAAAAGTTTACCAACATAGTTAGTTCTGCTTATTACTAGCCACCCTGACCTCTCTTCATCAGCAATGCTTTCTCTCCCCTCAGAAAAACATTTAATCCATTTGTACACTGCCATTTTCCTCATAGCACTATCCTCATAAACTTGGACTGATGTGTCTCTGATTTCACTCCCACTCTTGCCAAGTTTAACAAGAAATTTGATGTTTGTTTGTTGCTCTAATTCAAGCCCTGACATTCTCATGACGACACAGAAAAACATGCAACAACAGTAATGAACACCACTCAGCAAGACACCACCACAGGTGGACACAAACACGGCCGTGAGACACAGCTATACCGAGGTTATGAGACCTTGCCGAGTAGTTTGTACAGTACTGACAATGGAAGCACACAACGGCAAGTTCGTGAACTTCATTGTCAGGCCTTGTACGCCATAGTCACGCTGTCACCTTTTTCTTAATTCTTTTCATCTCCTCCCATCCTCGTCTAGTTCTCTCCTAAAGCGAGCTCCCTGGAGCAGGCTTTCTCATACCACATGGGAGGGACCAGTGCAGAAGGAAAAGGGCACTCTGCTGGTTTGAATTACTTCTCTAGGAAGCAGAAGAAATTCCTCCTGTTCTATTTTACCTCTGTTTCCACTGTCTCCCTTCCTTTCTTGCACTTCTTCCTCATCCTCATCCTCTCCCTCCACTGTCACTCCATGGCCTCCCGTTATCAGGACTCAGAAGGCAGGATAATTCTAGTAGTATTACCGTTCAGCTACAATCCAAAGGGCTCAGTATGTTTTTTTCAGGAAAGACTAGGAACTAAACCACCTTTTACAAGGCAATTACATGAGAAATAACTTTAAATTGCAAACAACCCACTTAACACATTAAGACCTCAACTCACCCTTAAGTTGGAGACAGTGCTGTGTGTATTGGGACTACTGTATCCCATAGTTAAGAAATCAAGAGGACCCCCCAAGTGTACAAAAGTATCAAACAGTTGTATATTTTTGCTAAATCATATTCATCTCTAATAACATTATAAATTTGTTTACTTAGCCCCGCCAGCCAGTGATGACACGCAATTGATCTTTGTCTGACACAGCCTGAAACACTGGCTCAAGACAACACACTGATTGGACTGCAAAAAAAAAAACATTTGGGGTTAAACATGCCAGGTGTGGGCCAGGCAGATGGCATAGCAGTGGTGCCTTGTGTTGTCATGCACATAATCTGATTTTCTGAAATGACCTCGAGACACCAATTTGCTCTGCTCAATATCAGGTGTGCTGTGAGGAGCCCGGTCTCTGGGGAATGCTAGCACCACTTTGCAGCACTTCTCATCTGTGGGCTAATGGACAGCACTCTCATTGGAAATGACACTGTTTGCTCTTCCGACAGGAAGAAATTGTTAAAATGCTGGTAGCTTTAGCAGACGGCAGGTGTGGCAGTCCATGCTGAATAGATAATTGAAAAGAATTTATTTAGTTGCAACTTTGGCACCCAATAGTGACTAAATAATACCATGCACAAAGATGAGTTTAATTTTGTTTTTTGAACAACTGTTGATATCTATTTTTCCCTTCCTTCTTTTCCTTCCATCCTTTCTTCCTAAAAAGCTACTTGTTATATTTCTATGTTAAACCTTGAAAACAATTACAGTAAATTTTGCAGTGACATACGATGGCATCAGTTTCTGTCTGGCGAATAATAGCATTAGTGATGACCTTTGCACTCATTTCTACTGAACTTTCTATGCTTCTAATAGGATAGATTATGTGAGAAAGGTATCGATTTTTTTTTTTACTCAGAAAATTGAGGGAACCAGAGGGTTGAGCTGTCTATTTAACAACCCAAAGATAAAGGATTTTGTAAAATACCAGGATTTCAATTACGAAACTCTTAAAAACTTTTCTGACTTGATTTTAGTACATTTCTATATTTTTCTTTTAAAAAAAACAGATATTATGAAACTTTAAAATCACACACTTACATCTTAAACCTAACAAATGAAGAGCCTCATTTCTCTCTCTGGATTCATGCGATACTAAAATCACATATTTTATTAATTGTCAAGCACTCATTTAACAGTCAAACAATTATTTCCAGTCTTGGAAACAGGATTATTGATGGATTGATTGAATTTTTTTTTTTTTTTTTTACTTTTTAACCACTTGGGTTGATAATATGAAGACAAGATTTTATCATCAGCAGAAATTTCCCATAGTAGGAGATCTTAAAATTCAGGATCTGAAAGACAAACGTACTGTATCAATAATAACCTACCAGCAATAGTTTTAAATTACTGGCTGTATCAATGGAGAACAATATTTCTCCTGAGACCTTTGAGCTCTGGACACGCCATTATATTTAAGGACTTCTGGGTATAGAAAAACAGTGTTTTGAGTTGTCACAAAATCATTCTTATTTCCTAGAAAAAAAATTGTATTTTGAATATTGGACAGTTTTACTTGATGACGTGCAGGGAGAAGCACTATTCTGCCCACATGTGGAATCAGATGTTTATTTCTGGCTCTTAACTTATGTATCTTAATGGGAAATGGACAGCCTAGAATATATTCAAAGGAAAAGATTAGGATCTTGAAAAAGCTGGGGTGGGGGGAATGTTTAAGAATGCCTGAAGGAGTTGGGTATTTAGCATAGAGCAGTCAAGGCAGGGACAGCATGCATATTTTTGGGGGGGATTGAGGGACCAGTCGTGGGCAAAAGGCACTAATCTTAAATTGTGACTCCGAAAGATGGGATTACTTTCAAAGATTAGAATTTGGAGAGAGGCTTTCATTCAGTAAAAGAACGGAGTTAGCAATTCTTAGAACTATTATAAGCCACATGTGCTCCCACATTATGTAGTCACCCTAGTCACTGTCACATAAGTTGCTAAAGTAGCAAGAGGAACATTTTGACAGGCCTGCTGTCCAGAGGGCGAGAGCTTGGACCAAATCACCTTGCACTTGGGTTCTAAAGGGCTGAATTCTATTCCTCTAGGTGAATCTGTGTACGTCCATTATCTTTTTGCACAAAGACAGTTCAGTATCCATTCCTGATCCGGTGGCTGTTGGTCCAGCCTCACTCTCTTCCAGGAGACATGTGCTTTCAACAGCTCTGCCTCCAAAGTAGCTATCGTACTCTGGTTCATCTACATCCCATGGAAGTATTTATTTTCACTCGCATAAAGTTGGACGGGAGGAAAAGCTAAAGTCAACACTTCTCAGAAAGTGTTTGAAAAACTAGGACTGTCTTAAACGGTAGACGAGTTGCACGTGTGTCATCTAACATGACATCACACCAGCCAACGGCACACTATTCAATGCCTTGAAACTCCCTGCCTTCCTTTTCAGAATCTGTTTACAAAATGATTCCTAAACACAGATGGAGCCTTTTCTGCCTGCACATATTAATTTGTGTTTTTATTTATGCACTTCTGATCTTTGTGATGTTCTGTCCTTTAGCTTGACACCAAGTCATTTTTTATACATGTCCTGTGGAAAGGTGGCCCTTGCCCTGCAGTCAACCTTGCAGATCCCGGACACACACGCATGCATTTTTTATTGTTCTCACATGTTGCTTAACAGCCTGCGTGATTGCTGCTTTACAGCGCAGCAGATGGGGTTCTTGCATAGCAGCGAAACAGATGAGATGCTAAAATCGATTGTTTTATCAACAATCAGTTGCAGATAAAAATCATTTTAATGAGAGAAATTAATGGTGTTTGCAAACACGATGTTAATTAAAGAACATTGCTTAGGCGGTTTTTTTTTTTTGAGCCTCTCTTTTTTTTGTGCACACAATTTTTTGTTACCCATGACATCTTTCATTATTGACTCATGCCCCAAAGAAAAGGCGATTAAAATCTGCTTTTGTTTGATGTAGCTTTTATTGAAGAAAGAAATAGATCTTTCTGAAGCTTCCTGGTGAGATGAAAGTCTAATTATCTCCACAAATGAAAGGAAAAGCTTTAATTAGGCCTGTGCTGAATCCGCGCACTGTGAATTTGTGCATTGTGATGGATGGAGCCTGCATCTCCTTCGTGACTGCCTCTGAAATAATGAAGAAGAGGAGAGGTACCCCACTCCCAGGATTCAGCTGGCGGAGTGGAGTAGGAGGCACACCTGGGTTGTGAGCAAGTGCCCAGAGCAGCTGCCACAGGCCATGTTTCAGTGCGGGGCACTGGGCTGTTTTACAGCCTCCCTCTGAGCTTTGATCTCTTTTCAGACAGCAGGGGTCCTAACAAATCAAGCTTTTCATGTTTCACTCAGTTTTACTCTCTTTTGCTTCACCATTCACACTCGAACTCCAAAGAGGATGGATAAAATATTGTCTTTTTCTGAAGCAATTAATAATCAGCAGCTGACATGATTGAAGTGGGTATTATGCCTTACAAGCAGTATTTTAAGATGGACCGTAGAGAGGATGCTAAGGAAAGGGATGAATTATTTATTTACCTTTTTAGTCGTTTACTTCACTGTTTATGATTTTACTAATCATTTGTGCAGGGGGTTTAATAGGGATGTACGGTTTTTGGAAATGTGCTGAAATGTCCACCCGGATATAAAGGGGTGATTAATTGTGAATTATTTTAAACTGCTAATTGTCATATGGAAGAAACAGAAAAACACCAACTGTGGCTGGATCCCTTATTTCACCCCACTTTTGCCATGTTGAATGTTCTTTGATCTGCTTTCATGTCATCAGTCCCATTGATGCCAGGAAGGTCAAACTCCAACTTGCTCTCTCAACTTGCGTGCTGTTAATCTATTCTTTTCAGGGAATCCAAAAGCCCTTCTGACATCAAGAATGATGATTGAGATTATTTCAAACACTTTCTGGCGAGGATTCAAAAAGCAGTTAGGGAGGGAGAAATAACAGAATTGAGCAGCAGCGTGTACAGGGAGTTTGACCTCCCCCTGCCGTCCGCCCTTCTCGGGTGAGGCGGCCCCCATTATGAAAGAATAATGAATTTGTTTCAAAGGTAAAAAAAAAAATTAAGCCATCAACTCAAAAATCGTAGGAGAAAATAGATTGTATAGAACATAGCACTTTCATATTCTCTACGTGAGGGGCAATGTCAGAGGTGACTTTTGTGATCTAAAGAAAACCCACCTTTAGGCAAACTTCTTTAATTTACAGAGGTCAAGACTGAGCAGTAAAGTTAGTCAGTGACTAGAATATGGTCAAACTGATGGAGAAAGTTACAGAGATGGGGTCCGACTTGTTCTGTGGGATGCAAATTTTGAAATAGGTGCTTTCATGAATGGAATTTAACACGCTCCTCAAATTGTGAAATGTATTGTTTACAGCCGAAGTCCACATTCTTTTGTTAAAAAGAAAACAAAACAAAACTTTTTTTGTAATTGTTAGATCTTTTTGTAACTCTTTGGTCCTCTTTTCTACTGAGCTTCCCCCTGCTAACTGTTTCCAGCCTGTGTTTCATCTCAGGGTATAGCACTGCTGTTTATAGATTTCATCCACAGAACTGACCTCCTGGAAGGTGGCTGACACCCAGCAGGAGGGCCTTATTAAGGTCACAATAAGGAATCAAAAGGTCTAAACAGAACTGGACAGCTGCCTTGCTCTCATTCCATACTGAAATGATGTCAGTTATGGTCAAAACAGCGCCTAGGGAGGAAGGCATTTAAAGAAGTGCTAAGGGGAAGAGAGATTCATAGAAAGTTGTCACAAATTGGGGAAGACTAGATGAAATCAGATAGTTAATTCAGCTGCCTATGTGAGTGCCCAGAATGAGTCCTTCTCCTAAAATCAGAAGTGTGTAGAAAAGGGTGGGAACCTTTGTAACCCTGTAATTTGTGTCAGCGGAGTAGAGATCAGAATTAGATAGTAAAATAAAACTAAGACCGAATGTCAGAGAACAGATGTAAGCAAGCCCCCTAATTAAATGCTCACTTTCCTCCTTTCAAGCTTTATCTGCATCAACATTCAATTTCACTCTTTAGAGCTCAGCACCATCTCCCCCGTCTGCGAGTTCGATAGTGATACAAACTCTTACGTGGGAGCGTGTGCCATGTTGATTACTTGAAGTGGAAATAGTGACATGGTGGCATTACAGAGCTCAGGAGACAGAAGTTAAGGCAAGATTACTGCGAGTTAAATTGCACAGCAGAAAATATTTTAGGTTGACTTTCTTTCCCTCCTTTTATCACTTGGAATGATATTTAAGGCCACTTAAAGCTAAAGTCAGGACATTGAACCTTTGAACGGGTAGGAAAATATAAATTCAGGTCTAAAAAGAAAAAAAAAATAGCCTTTTGGAGATGCCCCTCCCCTCTCAGAACCATCCATAACTTTCTGCTCAAAGCGTCATTAATTCTCTGGAGGAGTCAAAGTGTTTAGTAATAGTGGCCTTAAAATGAACACTTGCACTAAACAAATGAATAAAACCTATTAAAGACAGGTAAATTACAATTACTCAATAAATGATTAATTTATTGTAAAGAAATACAGTCATACCCACAGTTGTTAAAAAAGCCAAGTATTTGCCAAAGTGTGGGTGGACCTTGAGGGCATTATGATAAGTGAAATAAATCAGACAGAGAAGCACAAATACTGTGTGATATCACTTAAATACGGAATCTATAAAACAAACATAAAATAATAATCAACCTCACAGAAAAGAGATCTGATTTGTGGTTCCTGGAAGTGGGCACTGGGGAAAGGGAAACTGGAGGAAGAGGAGTCAGAAGGTACAAAGGTCCAGTTGTAGGACAAGACGGGATGTAATGTAAGCATGATTGTAATGAACACTGCTGTATGGTATATTTGAAAGTTGTTGTGAGAGTGGATTCTTAGCATTCTCATCACAAGGAAAAGATATCTTTTTTTTAATATCCCTATGAGATGATGGATATGAAAAATTATGCACTAAAATTATTGTAACCATTTTACAATATATATAAGTCAAGTGATTATGCTCTACCCCTTCAACTTACACAGTGATGTATGCCAACCATATCTCAATAAAACTGGAATAAAATAAAAATACATAAAATAAAAGGATCAGTTAATATGTAAACATTAAAAAATTTAAATTTAAAAAGGCAAGTAAATAACTAACTAAATAAATGTATGTGGGTATGTATGAACAGTTTCTGAATTTAAAAACATCTGAATTAAATAATCCAAAGTAAGGTATATACGAGGGCTGTCTAGAAAGTATCCAGCCATGTCATATGAAAAGTAGAGGCATTATGGCTAGATGTTTTTTTTGTTTTTTTTTTTTTTTGGACACCCTTCATATATTCCAGAAATGAGGTTGGAAATTTTCTGAAAAGAGCTTGTTAACCCCCTCAAAAAAATGTCTCATGAGAAGGTGAAAGGGAGAGGGGGGGAGCTCAGTGGTCATAGCCCCCACTCAGTGGGCACCCCTGGCTGCCCCCACACCACCACGGCCCTCCCAGAGCCCAGTGAGGACACGGCAGGGTCAGGGCCTCAGAGACTCCAGCTCCCTGCTTTTCCCACTTGTCCAAGTTCTCTGTGCCTTTATTTCCTTATCTAGGAAAGGGAGATTCCAAAATGCTCGCCACCCAGGGCTGCTGTTAGGAGACTTCACGAAGACTAACCGCTATTTCAGTGTAAGTTTCTTTATTAGGAGATTGATCAGCATCATTGTTGCTTTTAGGACTTAAGCCGAGTTGGTGCTGTGACACGGCCTGTCAGTGAGGACCGTTTCCTCACCAGGCGCGGCTTTCTGTGATTCTATTGCAGTGTGAGAAGTAACCAGTGAGCACAAAACATTTTCAGGAGAACCAACCCAGGGACTGCTGCGGGAAGTGGGGAGTCAGGAGCTCTGAAGTGGGGGGTTTTGGGCAGCCTGTAGGTGAAAAACGCCAGAAGATGCATCCAGCACTGGGAGAGAAATGCAAACAGAGACTGGGATGTCCAGTACTGCCCAGACCTGTGCTAAGTAGTGAAGGACCCTTGTGCCTCTGAGAGTCTGCTTTGGAGTAGCAGCTATCGTACCTGTGTTCAAAACCCTTCAAGGAACTCTCCATCAGCTTTAGGATGAAGTTCAAAGTCTTCAGCACAATTCTCTGAAGTCTAGCCACAATCCTTGTCATGCTCACCCACTGACTTTATTGCTTACTGTTCATGCTCATGAAGCCCATGTCCCAGACATCTCAAACTCTTCAACATCCTGGGCTGCCTCTGCCTGGCTGCCTCCTCCAGGCTGCCCGCCGGTTGCCTCTCCCACCACTGTATACATGGTAGACCTTATTCTGTACAGTTGTCTTTTATTTGCTTAATGTTTCGCTTTGGGAAGACTCTACCACGTTCCCTTAAAGACCAAGGATGGCATCCTTTTTCTCTATATTCCCAAGTCGCAGTGCAGTGGCTTGCAGTGGTCAGCAGTAGAAACAGAAACATTTTTTGGTTGTTGTTAATAAGTAAAGGCCACACGAGAGTAAGAAAAGGTGGGGAACTGATATAGCTTTATAATATAAAGCATGCATTTATGAATTATTAGAATTCACACCTTCATTCTGTCTAGTGGTTCAACCATAGTTTCCTCCCTTACATTTTAAATATGAAAGTTCATTTTTTATAGGAAAAGCTCAATGCTTATAAACATCGAAATGTGACTTCTTGGCTCACCATTTGTCACCTGGCCTCGGGTACTTCCGCCTACTTTTGAAACCAGGACATATTTCTGCTGCAATAAGCTGGTCTATGAACCAGCTTATCTATTGCACTTAAAAGTGTTTTTATAGGAAACAACCAAACATTAATAATAAATAGTGAAGTACATTTTACTCTTCCATCAGGGTATTATTAATTTGCCCTCCAGTTCCTCTGTAATGCATCAGGTGCACAAGTCTAGACTCATTTAGATTAGCCCAGAATGTGGATTAGACACATATTTATCAACTTGATTTATTAAGGAGCAGCTGTAGAATGATACTAATTAAGTGTCTGTGCTTTCTTTTTGAGACTATAATTGTTTTTGGAACAAGCATAAATGTGAGGCAAGAAAAAGGCAGGGTATTTGGATACATTGATTCTCTATGATGAACACAGGGTTCCATAACGTTTCCCTGCAACTTGCACATGTAAGGAGGACATTCCCGTGGTGTACAGAAAGCTGCATACAGTAGACGGTCCTCTGAAACACTTCTGTGGCCTTGTTTATACTGCTTTGAGTCGCTCAGCCAATGCTTCCTGAGTTTCTTCAGCGTTCTCACCTCTGTGTGTTGTTCACCGGATTCCCATCGCCAAGTTCTCAACCATTCATGTTTTCTTTTTCATCGCAGTGGTAGTAATACATGCAAGGGGAAAGTAAGTGTCCTATAGGCTTTTCAAAACATTGTTGTTCTTCAGACCTCCTATAGAAATTGTATATTCTGCCTTTATCAGCTAGAAGCAGAGCAACTTTAACTAAAACTTTTTTTTTAAAAGATTAATCAGAAGCCTCTAGACCCAGTTTGCCCAACTGGCAGCCCACGGGCCGCATGCAGCCCAGGATGGCTTTGAATGCAGCCCAACACAGATTTGTAAACTTTCTTAAAACATTATGAAAATTATGCAGGGATCTCTCTTTTTTTTTTTCTTTTTTTAGCTCATCAGCGATCATTAATGTTAGTGTATTTTATGTGTGGCCCCAGAAAATTCTTCTTCTTCCAGTGTGGTCCAGGGAAGTCAAAAGGTTGGACACCCCTGCCTTAAAGTTTAAGGTCAGTTTTGTCATTAATACTACCTAGAAAACTCAGATAAAACTCGATTTTTTTTTGGATTAGTTGTGACAGTAAAACATATCAATAAAATGATAGAAATAGTTTCAATAAGTTTTGAGTGAGTAATTCCAGTAAGAGGTGATGAATAAGAGAGCCTTTCTTTGCAAACTTCTCACCTAATTAAAAAAAATGCAATAAGTATCCTCCCATATCTGCTTCCATACTGGCCACACAATGAACCACAACAAATGATTGAGCTTAAATAAAAAGAAAAACTTCACATAATTATAAAATAGCCAAAGGTTTTAGAAGGACGCATTCCCTGTGTCTTAGCCCATTGCTGGCTTTCTTGTCTCTGTAGTTGGGCCCACTTAAAGTTCAGACCCTTTAAATTCATCTTAGGTACAACTTACAAAGTAGCCACATGAGGCAGGCTAGCTTTCGGTAAGTGGGTTGTTCAGATCACAGCATCAAGCAACTTTTCTTTTCATTTTAGAGAATATTGCAGAGCTGACTTTAAAAAAAAGTTTACTAGAAAATCATTTTTAGCGTCAACTAGGATTTTATATAAATAATTTTTAAATGGAATAAAGAAATGCCACAAGTACCAGTAGTAACCCTGTCAAGCCAAAATAAATAATATGTCCTTCAGTTGCAATAGAAATAAGATATCACCGTTTGGAAAACAGTAAACATTCTCACTATTTTAAAAACTTGACCCAGACAAGGTTCTTAGAAATAACAGCTTATAGCATTTTCAACTTAGACCATTTCTCCAGCAAAGGTATATGTCCCTGTGAGGATGTAAGATTTGTAATTCCAGTTTTGAGATTGTAGTGACAGTAAAAAATCAATTTTTTTAAAATTTAAAACTTTGATTCACTAACTTACTATTAGTTATTAGTATCATATGAAAAATTCCAGGATTGGAGGGAAAGAGATTGTATAGTCAGAGCATTTAACTTCTTTCTTCAGCTCAAGCTAATCTGTACTTTTGCAACTTTCTTATAGAAAAATGTGAAATAAAATTAGTAGCAAATGATTATATTGTTGTCTGAATTAAAACAGAAAAAATTCTAGACAGATTTTCTAGGTATGAAATAAATAGTTTTACATTCGATTACTTGGCTTTGCAGAAATTGGTGAAAAGGCAATGTTTTTGAAGTTACATAATATGTAACACTTCTAGACAGCACTGAGACTGTTGAGGCAGCTGGTACAGGTGTGTTGGGGGTGAGGTGGAGACTTCTGGCCAGTCCTGACCCTTCTGCATTGCCAGGCCTGACTGCCCTTGGTGGCTAGGGCCTCCTGAGTCCCCTCATTGTCTGTAACAAACTCTGAGAAAGCAACAAAACAACCTGCTTAGAAAGGCTAACGCCACACTTCAGAGTGTGAAATAAAGGTAATTTACTATACATCCTGGCACTTACCTGTACAAAGCTGGGGCCTGGTAGACAGTCGGGAGAGTTGAGAAATGTATGTTGAGAGGAATTTCCCGGCAACAAACACACCAGGTACTTCCTGGACACTATAGCACCACTTTGGAACAGACCTGAGAGACCGGTCTCAGTGATTCCCATTTTATAGATTGGCTAACTGAGGCCAAGAGGAACGAGTTAAGTGAATTCTCCAAGGATGCACGCCATTAATAAATAAGTGGTAGAGCCAGGACTGAAGTCCAAGTTGGATTTTTGTTAAAACCAGCATTTGTTTAATTGCGTGATCCTTTCCTAAGCATGACTATAGACGAGCAACTTCGTACAATAGGCAGTTCCAGTTTTCTGGTTGGTTGTTTTTTTCTTTGTCTTTTTTAAAAATACACGGCATGAATAGAAATTTTTGGCTGTAAGTGATTACGAAATGGCCTCTGTTCTACCCTGGCCTGCATTTTTCTACTGACAGGGCCCACCTTCTGTCGTACGATTCTCTTTGCCCTAGTCATTGCAACTGGGGCTGGACCAGGCCAGACTTGTCCTTCCCTGCCTTCAATTCTGTAGTGCTAACTGTACATCATTATCCTTATTTCCCCGGTGCCCACACCTTAAGCAGGAAGTTCCTATCAGGTGTATTTCTAGGTCCCTTCTCCACGAGGCTTTGAAAAGATCCGTCAGTCCTAACCCAGAAACAGCCTCTCTTTAGCTCTGTCTCTTTCCCATGTTTTTTGTTTGCTGCCTCTGTGTTCTGCCCTCATTATCATAAAGTCTCCACAGACATGGGGGAAAGGAGATTTCCCCCCAGTTTCATGGAGATCCAACTGACATACAGCAATGTATGTTTTAGGTGCACAATGTGATTTGATATACGTCTAAATTGCAAAATGATTACCAAAGTGAGGTTAGTTAACATTACATAGATACAATATTTTGTTTTCTTGTGATGAGAACTTTTAAGATCTACTCTCTGAACAACTTTCAAATAGATTTACAGTATCGTTAAGTATAGTCACCAAACTATATGGATACATTACATCCTCAGGATTTACTTATCTAATAACTGGAAGTTTCTACCTTTTGACCCCCTTCTCCCATTAGGCCACCCTTCCACACCACCAAACTGTTCTCTGTATCTATGAGCATGGTTTTGTTTTGTTTTTTTAAGATTCCACATATAAATGAAATCTCACAACTTTTATCTTTTCTGACTTATCTCAAGTAGCATAATGCCCTCAAGGTCCATCAATGTTATTACAAATGGCAGGATTTCCATCTTCTTTATTGTCGAATTATATTCCTGTGTGTGTGTGTGTGTGTGTGTGTGTGTGTGTGTGTGTGTGTGTCACAACTTCTCTACCCATTCACCTGTTCATGGACACTTAAGTTGTTTTCATGTCTTGGCTGTTGGAAATAATGCTGCAGTGAACATGGAGGTGTAGATATCTTTTTGAATTAGTGTTTTCATTTCCTTTGGACAGATTCCCAGAAGTGGGATTGCTGGATCATATGATAGTTTTATTTTTAATTTTTTTAGGATTCTCCATATTGTTTCCTATAGTGGCTGAACCAATTTACATCCCCACCAACAGTGAACCAGGCTTCTCTGTGCTGCACATCCTCGCCAACACCTGGTCTTGCTTGTCTTTTTGATAACAGCCATTCTAATAGGTGTGAGATTATATTTCATTGAGGTTTTGATTTATGTTTCCCTGATAATTAGTGATAGAGAGCTGTTTTTTATGTACCTGTTGGCCATTTGTATGTCATTTAGGGAAAAGGAGTCTCTTTAGTCCTTCTGTCCAAAAGAATGTGGGTGGAGGGCTTTTAAATGCATTTGCAAATCATGGTTGGGATTGAAAGCAGTTACCTCCAACCCACTCTTTAAAATACCAATGTCATGATACTACTCCTCTAAGACTGAAAATATCCCTTTTCTTGCAATAACTCAATGGTTTCACCCACCTCTATGTCCTTCTCATTGTTTGCGTATACCTTGGTGAGAAATTGTTCTGAATCTTATAAACACAGCTAAGTTTAAGGGAATCGTTTCATAGTTAACCCTTCTGGGTTTTTATCTATGCAGCTGGAACCCCCATATTCTCCACAACCAAGGTCAATCTTGAGTTTGCAAACCTTTTATTTATTTATTTATTTATTTATTTATTTATGTATTTATTTATGTATTTATTTATATTAATACATTTGTTGGGGTGACATTTGTTGGGGTAAAATTATATAGCTCTCAGGTGCACATTCATCATCGATATGTTGCATTGTGTGTTCACCACCCAGAGTCAGCTCTCCTTCATCACCATATATTTGTCTCCCCCCCTCCTTTACCACCTCCCTGGTCATCACTAAATTTGTGTCTGTGCCCATGAGTTTTTGTGTCTTTGTTTGTCTTATTCCTTTGTTGTTTTCAGTTTTATATCTCGCAGGTGAGTGTGCTTGCAGATCTTAAGGAGAGTTAATTCTGAGAGTTGATCTATGCTAGAGCATCTTGAGGAAAATTAATCGGGTCTTAGACCAAAGACAAGGCAGGTTGTGCACCAGGCAACATGAACCTTGGGGTCTCTGCTTTCAGATTAGAGAAAACCTCTTTGCTCCTGGATGCTAAGGTTAGGACCGTCACTCCTTAAATTGAATATGCCATTCCCTCAGCTGTCTCTGAGTGTGTCCAGTCTTCCCAGGTTTCTTCAAGCTCTGGTCCTCTCTTCAAAGCTTGTACTTGGAGCCTCCATGTCACAACCAGGACTAGGGTGAGGTGAGTGAAGCACTCACAGCTTAAGAGGTACCCAAAGAAGTCAGTGATCCAAATAAATCATATCTTAAAACAACAATTTCTAAAAATCATAAACAATACAAAAAGTCCATGATAAACAAGACATAAAGATGTTATAAAAAACACAGGATCAGTGTTACTGAGTTTTTCTCCTAAGGCTCCCATGTGACTTTAGCATGTACTATTCCAGATCAGTGCAGACCTGGAATCCCATCTCACCTGGGAGCAAGGACAGAGGCGGCCCAGCTAGCTGCTTGGCCCCATTCCCCCAATTAATAATACTCATGAGTATTTATGGGCCTCTTACTACTATGTATGTACCAGTTTATATGTATTATTTTATTTAACATCTTGAAGTGGATATTACCATTATCTCTATTTTAGGGATAAGGGAACTGGGTCCAGACCCATTTAATAAGTAACAGAGTAGGGATTCAAATATCCACAGCCTGACTCCAGAAGTCCTCAACTCAACCACTCCTTTGTTTTGTACTGACTCCTTAGTCAATCATTTCGAACCTCCTTATGATCCTGAGCCTATCCTCTGCCTTGTACACTCTAAAATATTCAACAGTCAATGTGCTACAGCTCTGTTCTTAACAACTGAAACTGGATGGAAACTAGAAAACTGGAGAGAATCAAAACAATGTTTAGAGTCAGTAAGAGATAGAGAGGAAGATGAGGTCTTTGAACACAATGATTAGGCCACTTCAACTCATGACCTCTTTTTTTTTTATTTCATAGGGATCATATTATGTTTTCTTTTTATTGTTAGGTGTATTAGGGTGACATTCATTAGTAAAAATTACATAGGTTCCAGGTGTACGATTTTATAATAAATCATCGATGTGTTGCATTATGTGCTCATCACCCAGAGTCATTTCTCTTTCTATCACCATATACTCGACTGCTCCTCCCTCCTTTCCCACCCCCCTTGCCTATACCTTCAGATCACCACTAACCCCTAAACTATTGATTGTTCTATGAGTTTTTGTTTCTTTGTTGCTTTCAGCTTTGTGTTCCACAAATGAGTGAAATCATATGGTTCTTGGTATTTTCTGTCTGGCTTATTTCACTTTGCATGATGATCTCAAGATCCATCCATGTTGTTGCCGACGGTAGTATTTCATCCTTTCTTAGGGCTGAGTAATATTCCAGTGTGTACATGTACCACAGCTTCTTTAGCCAGTCATCTATTGAAGGGCACTTTGGCTGCCTCCATGATTTAGTCGCTATGAATAATGCTGCCGTGAACATTGGGGGTGCATATATCTTTACAGACTAAAATTTTCATATTTTGTGCAGTTACCCAGACGTGGGATTGCCGGGTCATATGGTAACTCTACTCTGACCTTTTTGAGGAGCTTCCATACTGTCCTTCATAGTGGTTGTACCAGTTTGTGGATCATATTATCTTATTTAGTTTTCAACATCTTGAATCATACAGATAGTGCCTTTGTATTTCTGAATCATTCATCTTTTCTAAAGTCAGACAAAACTCCCATCAGGGAAGGAAATGCCCCCAGAACATGAAGAATAGGTACTCACACATATACATGGAAGGTGGGGGCACCCAGAGATTTTGTTAAGCTGGCAATGAATGCAAAAAGTTAGCATTGGCCCTGCAGATCAAGGCTGCACCTCTGCAAAATGCTTCTATTGTCCATTACTATAGAAATGCTGTAGGGCTCAGGATATTAACAAAAAAGCTCTCTTTGCACACCCATGTCCCTTTTAGGATTTACTCCCCCAGCACATTCCAGTTGTCTTACAATTGGTTTGTTCATTTATTTTCCAACAACCAGAGTGCTGCTTCTACTTCACAACTATTTTATAGTAGTGCTGATGTCTGAACCACAGGGAAAAATCTGAATAGTTCACATGCACTGTCCTGCGTGCCGATGTTGCACCACCTGAGGCTTCGCAAGTAATAATAGAGTAATTCTCTACTTTCGTTAAACACGCCCTTTCATTTTTATTTTATTTTCAGTTTGAAGCATATTTTGGTGTACATTTCAGATTTTACATAAGGAACAAGCATTGAATGTTTTGCCTGTTTTAATTAAGACATTGCCAGCACGGTCAAGTGCACTCATTCAAAGCTATCCATCACATCCAAGCGAATCAGGAG
Organism: Lyroderma lyra; assembly: GCA_004026885.1. Lineage (NCBI taxonomy): Eukaryota > Metazoa > Chordata > Mammalia > Chiroptera > Megadermatidae > Lyroderma > Lyroderma lyra. The sequence goes on along the minus strand of PVJL010002348.1, from coordinate 49,421 downwards.
GAGGGTTTAACATGTGTTGAGTAGTAATCTTGTATTTGTGTTCATCTGTTCATTAAGGGGGGAAAATTGTCAATTTAAAGCAACATGGGAGTGGCAATCCTTCTTTTTAAGGCAAGTGTTGTATAATTGACCTCTTTTAGCATTTAATTTCTCAAGGCTCTAGGAAGCTTAATTTTCAACATCAAAGAGGCACCTGTGGAAGAGACAGTTCCAGACTGGTGAGTAAACAAATTAGAGTTAATAGGGTCATTAGCTTTTGTGGTAAAAATTTAGACTGGGTATCCCTCACTAACGGATGTGTAAACTGCCCATCTGAGGGGTTTTTTTTTTTGAAGCCTTTTAAATATAATTATACCTAGAATTTGACAAAACGTCATATATTCTTTGTTTAATAACATTTCCTAGGTTTAGATAAAGCCGGGTTTCTATCATGTGGAAGTGTTTCCTTGCCACATATCACTCATACTGATTAATGTATTCCAGTATGTTCCATGAATTATAGAGCTCCGTGGTTCCAGCCACACCGTGAGCACCACACTATACCATCCAGGGTGCCAGCTATGCAACAGAGTGCCTCGCTTCTAATTGCTCATAGCACAATATCAACGGTGATCTGTTTAAACCTATTGAGTAATTTATGAAGATACTCTGTGTGTGTGTGTGTGTGTGTGTGTGTGTGTGTGTGTGTGAGTGAGCATGGAGAATTAGTAAGAGTTTGTTTTGTATTGAACCTTAAGACTGGTGAGGAAAAAATATATGTTTAACATAGAGGAAAAGCAAATATTTGCTAGCTTTGACAAAGGAGATTGCAGCAGCTATTTAGACTGGAAATCTGCACTGGACAAGCACATCCCATAGTAAACCACATCCTTTCTGTGAGAACTCATCGTATCAGCAGGATGTGACAAGAGAGAACACCAATGAAAGCAAAAGCTAAAAGTCAAAGGAAAACGGAGATAGGTGGGGAGTGTGTGGCGTTTTGTGTTCCAAAATATGTGTCTGGGAGCTGTGTAAGGTAACTTAATTGTAAATGGAGATTTTAAAATGTGTATTTACTCCTGCCCTTCAGAAAATATAAAGTATTGTTGTATCTTTTCCTAGAATTAGTACAAATCAATTTTACGCTAAAATTAGTCTCCTTTCTTCCCTTCTGTTTATCTTCTGTTATCCATCAGAAAAAAAAATGCTTTATTTCCTATTCCTGCTTACACCAAAACAAAGAGCACATATAAATTTTAAAATGCTATGATTATTATTTTAAAAATTTTAAAGAGACCTAACCATTGTGTTGGGTTACATAAACTGTTGAGTTTTGGTGATGGTGATTTTTAATAGTTTTGTGCTTATAAGTGATTATATCACATCATTTTATTCAGTGTTCAATTGGTTTTATACTTAGGGATTTAAAACAGTCATTACTTTTAAAAAATACATTAATAGCTTTTTTGAATCTTTATTTTTCTGCATGGAAGAAGGGTGTACGCCATTGAATTTCCCATGCTGGTGCCTCTAAGCCATGAAAGTCTAAAAAATAGAAATACCATAATAAGCAGAGGCTTGTCGGAGAGTAAACCTCAATGAGAGAAGTTTTAGCAAAGCTTCTAGGATTCAAACACAAGAGTGCTCACACCTCTCATTCAGCACATGGAACATGCAGAATTGCTCACGCCAGAATTTCTGTCTTGGTTTCTGGTATATACTGTGATGATAAATATGAACATAGAAATCAGTCCCATGAGGCTGCCTAGCTACTGAAGTTCATTCTAGGTCTGGGTCAGCAAACGAGGCATTATGCTTTTCTCCAGTGTCATGGAAAAACCCCAAATCTTTTCCTCTTTTCAAGCTTGACATCCTTAGGGAGATAAATTCTGAGGAACCATAAAGGCCTTCTAGTGACCATATGTGAGGAGCCTTAGCATTTGATGTGGTACTGACACACCACTTCTGCACACAACAGCCTCCTCTAGGCAAGGTCGTGGTGTGCTGGCAGTGAGAGAAAGCTGGTGTGCTTCCTTCTGCTGGATTTATGGCCTGGAGTTTGGAATATTTCCATCCACAAGACACTGCTGTTGCTCTTTCACTTTTGCAACTCTCAGAGGATACCCTTGTGTGTGTGTGTGTGTGTATGTGTGTGTGTGTGTGTGTGTATCTATCCATAGTCACATATATAAAGAGAAAGAAAGACATGTGAGTGAGAGTGTGACTATTTTTCTGATAGAACCCAATAACTATGCACAAAGCCCAACAAAACAAAACAAAAACTCCTATTTTTTGGTAAGAAAACAAAAGGGGAAATTGCTCAAGTAGCTTTGTCCAAGAAAGCAGCAAGCACTTTGAGATTCAAAATTTGATCCCTACAAAAAAAGAAAACTCTTTAAAAAACAAAAGAAAACAAAAATAAAAACAAACGGAGCATGCTCTGTCAATATCCTAGTGAAAATGATCATATCGATAACACGGGCCGCTGCAAATGCAGGTGTAGACTTGTCCGTCCATGTTGAACACTACCCAATTTCCCAACCCCTGAAGTTTCAAGCATCTGCGTGTTTTACCTGAATTAATGGTGGGGCAGACATGAAAAGTCAATCATCAATCATCATTAATTATCTGTTCAATGGATGTCTGCACTTTCTTACCCTTTAAAATCTTCATTAACACGTAGGAGAGAGGAAATCCCAGAGGGCATGCCACACGTATTTCTGCTTTGCACATATGTCTCTCCAGAACACTCAACTGCTCAGGAAAATAGCTCTCCTCAATGGGAAGCCCAATACCGCCAGGGCTTTCTCTCTGAATGCTTCAGATGAAATCAAATGGCTCAATTTGAGCAGCCATCGGCCAATGCAAGATTCAGCTCTTTGCATCTGAGACCCTGGGACTGCCGTTTGAGCACCTTCGGGGGCACTGTGTGCTGTAAGACTCACTGTGGATTGCATCCCCGCATCTGGAGGAGCACAGAAGCTTCCCCACTCCAGATGAGTTTCTTTTACTCTTTGTTCTGAGCTGTTCTGAGCAAAAATAAGTCTTAAGAATGCTATCAGCTTCTTTTAGTTCTTATTGAAAATAGAAGTTTTGTAAGTGCTGTAGGGTATGCAAAATTGGCTTGCAGGTGGAACTTAAAAAAGTTTCCTTGCACAGGGGCAGGTAAAATGTGAAGCTAGTTTGATGAGCCATGCATGGAATGATAGACTTTATACAGAAGCTTTCCATTTTGCTTTGTGTCATTTTCCCTATTGAAGGGTACAGATGCCAATGGCATGCATAATAGTAATTCAATGATAAAAGATTTTATAGTACAGCATCTTAAAACATTGGAACCACTTGCCATGGCTAGACTAGTCTCTAACTGTAAATTAGAAGCTACACTGTTCCTTGCTCAACATTTGAGGGCTCTACTTGCTGCTCTCCCCCCTCATTTCATGCGTCAGTCATTACCAAGCAGGTATGAGATGGCCCATTCAGGCCTACAGCTGCTGGAGTGTATTGCTCAGGTTAAGTGCTATATCCAAGGACAATATATAATTATACTTCAAATATCAGTATTTCACAATATACACAGTTTCACCTCAAGGAGAGGGTCTTGCAAAAATCCTAACAGTATTCTTTAAAGGGCTGGAAGATGTTTTGGGCTTATATACATAGCCCAAGAATGAGATTACTTTTATTATCTGTTCACAAGCTTTTAAAGTGTTCTGACATGATTAGCGCAATCTTGGGAAAATTATTCTGTTGCACTCTGATTAGTTGAGCTAATCTTCCAGAAAGAGCCCCCAACTCTCTCTCTCTAAACATCTTTCTTTTTAGAATGGTAATTATTAGCAAAACGATTGCCGTGTATCTTTCATTAGTGACAGAAACATGAAGACTCAATAGTTCTTGTAGCACTGAGCTGATATCAGAAAACCAGTAAATTTGGAGAAATAGGTGAACAAATTCAGAGTGTGTTCTGTCCGGTTAGTTGTGGTCTCAGATTATGGTCCAGAGCTGTTTTTCCAAGGGGCAAGTTGGAGACTGAAGTGAGCTGGTGGGGAGGGTCAGAGAGCGAGAAGCCCCGGAAATTAGAACCCACTTCTGACTCAATTGTAAATGCTATGTTATTGACAAGTAAGTGATCCCTTAGAAAATGGATTTTACGTTCTCTGCGTATTGTACTTCTTCAGCCAGTAGTTTGCCTATTCTCAAATGTCCTTGGCCCACCACTTCTATGATAAATTGATAAACTGGCATCCAAGTGTGTTCCTTAAAGCAAGCTCTAACGCAGAGGAGAGTATGATGTTCTTCTCCCAAGGATCAGATCTCTTCACAGGGGTCCCCCGTGCACAGCAAAGTGGTTTTAACCTTCAAAAGTATCAGTGTCCTTTGGTGTACTTACAGCTGAGCTACATACAATAACATCCTACAGGATTCAAACAGTAGCATATAAGGGCTCAATCATCTCTGAAGAGCTTTCATTTGACAAAAAGGGAAAAGGAAACAGGTCTTTCTTGGTTTCTCTTTTTTTAAGAAACAAAAGGCCATTCCATTCTCTCTTCCTTTTTCTTCTCCATAACGACACTCCCAGAATTCTACCAGGTTTTCTGTGGTAGAAGACAAAAGTTGCTGGCTCCTTTGTCATCTGAAAAACACTACTGTTCTTAAAATCATGCAAATTTTTCTTTATAAAGATTCACCTATGAAAGTGTGGGCAATGGTACTGACAGTCATTCCCATGGTTTTATTGGTTTTAGGTGTATGGAGTTTATGTTTTTATTTTGTTTCCTTTTTATCATTTCTACTTTACAAATAAGAACCTAAATGGGATTATGATTCACCAAATAAGTCAAATAAACAAGTGGCTCATTTCTTCTTAAATGTTTTAACGACAAACGTCCGTACCTTGACAAACACCTTCAGCAAGTGCATATGCTGTTAGAATTGAGGGGCAAGATGTAAAAGAAGCAAAAATAAAGTCAGCATTCCTTTCCTCCTCTTTGGAGTGAAGGCAAAGGTCGGCAGTCAGCTGTAGTATGTGCTCTGATTGAACTGTAAGCAAAGAGTCTATTTGCTTAATCAGTTCCTAGCAGGGTTTATGCATTAAATTTACTTTTACAAAATCCAAAAGTCATTCTTATCCATATCTCTCAGTTTGATTAATTATCTATGGTTTCCCAGCACATAGCAGGATCACAGCAATGTTCTTGGAGATATAATCATCAAAGAGCATCCCTTGGTTAGGGTGGTACATGAGAAGGGCATAAATAATGAAACAGAACAGGGGCCACTAATTCCTCTGTTTTGTTTTCAGTGCTTAGAGGATGGTTTACTAGGTAGGGGGTACATAGAGTAGATAGGATGGGAGGGGGAGAAGGAAGGCATGAGGGGGGACACTGTGTATCAGAATTTCACACTGCTCCTTTCAGCCAGTCTTTCTTTGGACCCCGAGCCCTAAAGCTCTGACAAACCTTAAAGGCTGAGAAGTGCTCATATTCTGGCTTATCAAACGTCGGGTATTTCTGAGGTGCATAACTCTCATTGGGAGCTAGGTCTGTATTTCTCCAACATCAGATGAGTAGAAGCAATCGTTTGGCTCTGACTTATGTGGTTTATATTATAAGTTGTTGTTTACAGGAGATTTTTAAGCAGTTTCTTTTCCAATGCAGAAGTTTAACATGGCATTGCTGATTATGAATGCAGAGGGCCAGAGGGCCAAAAAGCAAAGCCTGCAAAACACACATGACCGTTAACGGGGTTGCAGAGCTGCCCCGTGAGTTCACTTGGAGGACCGCTGCTGTCCAAGGTTCTTCTCAAGCACTCGCTCACATAACATTTATGTCAGAGATTCCGACAATTTGATTCTTTGTAATATATTTTTGCCCATTTACCTCTCCACCCTGGCTTCATTTTTCTACAACTTGAATGTTTTCATTGTATAAACATTCTAGAACAAAATTGTGGGTAACCAGCATATTGAATACTGATTTTTTTTTTCAAATGCAATAGTCCAGGGCTGTGGCCTGGCAGGTGTTTTTACTTCAGACTAGTGGGAGCAGGCAGAATTGAAGCTTGCACAGGTCCACGCCTCCCATCTCCCTGTGGGTCGTTAAGGGATGTCGTGCTCCAGCTTGCTAAGGAAACGTCAGCCCTACTCCTGGGTTGATTTTGTCTAATGGAGCAGAGAGTACCATAATAGGTCTTTCCCAAATCATGTAAGAACAGGACATTTGGGAAAGACATGTTTCTAAGATCTTTGCCTTCAGCTTTCCCAGCAGTCCTAAAACAACAGATTCAGTAGCAGCATTGCCATTACTCTAACAAGTGCAAAGAAAACAGGATGAAGAATGGTATCTTTCGTTGCTATTTCCTTTCGCATGATCTTGAATTTAAACAAGGGGTCCACTTCCCAGGTTGAAGGAAATCATTTTTCCAACTTTCTGAGAAAATGGAATCATGTTTGCTTTATAATTTTAAAACAATATAAAAGTAGCAAGAAAATAACCAATTTTCAAAACCCGTAAAATTGGTGAGTCAGTAATAACTACCCCAAAGGGTACAAAATGTAAGATCTATTAGCTAGATATTTTTGACCCTCTCAAAATTCATATTTGATAGGTAAAGCAGTGTGCTTTTTTATTTTTTTCAGTTGTAAAATCCACTTCCCTCCATAAGCTTGACTTGTAATTGGAGAGATGGGAAAATTTTACAATGTAATTAAAAAGTAAAGCTCGGCCAAATGGGAATAGGAGTTGTTCCATTGCATTTATTGAAGCATTTTTTCTGTTTGTCCATCTGGGGCACTGCAAGAGTGACACCTTGCTTTTTCGTCCCCTGTGAGACTACTTCTTAACAACGTTTTGAGGTTCCTTTTATTATAGTGGTGGTGGTATTTGTCACTGGTAATTGGGACTTTATAACTAAGGGATTAGTTGAGAGGAATTGAGCAGGATTATGTAGAGAGCTGTTTATAGTTTCAACTACATTTTATTTTCCTTCTTGCTTCTTTGGAGACATTCTCTTTACACTTTCTCTCCTGTGTGTCTGTGTTGCTCTGAGTAGGCTGACCAGACACACCATTCGAAATGGGACTGTACCGTTGTTTTCTGTCCCATTTAAAATGATAAGTCTGGTGAGTCTCTCTCTCTGAGTCTACCAGGCTGAGTCAATTTGTGTATCTGACTCTCTTTCTAACAGTAGTAAACACATATGAATATAACTATAGTTTGATTCAGAAATAAGTCCATGGTCAAGTGCTGCCTTTATGCTCACAAGATCCTCCCTGTTGGTCCTGCAGTGACTTAGCAGACCCCCCTTTGCCACCAGTATTGTTGGGTGTTACAGAGCTCAGCTTCTAGGTTCACAGTTGCCGGAAGTTCCAACCAACAAAATATTTGTTTGTTTGCATGAATGTCTGTTTTGTGTTTGGGAAACTTTAAATGTGATTTTCCAAGTGAAAAATTTTAGAAGTGCCTGATCGAACTGTTTTTGCAGATAAGCATTTTGTCCGTCTGAAAACAGAACGGGCTAAAGCATTGAATTATTTTGTAGTCATTTTTTGTTATCATAAAAAAGTATGAGAGATTGAAAATTTGGAAAACACAAATATAAATGTATTATTAAGAAGAAAAGAATTATTATATATAAAGATAATAAAATGAATAGTAAAAACATTAAAAATTCTCTCACCAAGAAAATCACATTTTCTATTAGGATACATGTGATTGCAGTCTTTTTTCAATGTAATATATGTACATACACTTGGCATTTTAATCTATAAAGCAATTTGTAGATTTCTTATCATTTAACATATCGTAAAAACTTCTAAGTTATATTCTTCATAAATATAGTTTTAATGGCTGAACAATATTCTATAGCGTGACTGTACCACAATGCACTGAAAAATTACTTGTTTTCGTATAGACACGGTTAAAATAAAGAACCTAGTCCAAAAATCTCTATAAGCATCTCTGATTACATTTGTTTAGGAAAAAAATGAATTAATTTGCCAAACGAAAACAACCTGTGACTTCAAATGTACTGTTTTCACATAACAGATAGATATTTAATATAGATACATTTTCTATATTGAACTTCTAGTTTTGGGGCATATATCCCACCTAACACGGTATTTAAAAATAAAACCATGTAATTTCTACAAGCTGTTCATTATAATAAATGAATTCTGGTCCAAGTACTGGTATAAAATCATTCTTCTTAATCCTACAGAAAAAAAAATATATCTTCTTGTCTTTATAAAAATAAACCCTATAAGCTCTACCTGGATAAGTGAAAAAGCATAGTGCTAGCCTTTAGGGAAACAAAATTTGAAAAATTTAGAGATAAGAGTTATAACTTCATATACATGTGGCTCACTGCCTAGGAATATCTAAATTACTAACTTTTTACTGTGTAACAACACGGACAGTAGCTAATACTTACTGAATTTTTGCCAGTGCTAGGCACTGTTTAAAATGCTTTTATGCAGTAAATCATTTGATCCTCACAACAACCCTGTGAAATAGTTTGAATTGAATGGAGGGATATGAGGCTCAGGGAGGTGAGGTAACCTTCCTGAAGCCACCCAACAGCACACAGGGTCCGGCAGAAGGAACGTCCTTTCTTGTGAGCTGGTAATCTGTGCCAAATCTTCTATTACAAAATCATAAGCATGTAATTCGGTAACATAACTGCATTTTAACCACATCAAAAAGGGTGTTAGCTTCTGCCGGGCCTGTGTGAAGGAGGTGGTCTTCCATCCCAGGAGGTCTAGCCTACAGCACTCCTCCGGGTCACTCCCCACCAGCGTCAGTGTGCATTCACATTGCAAGTATTCACGTGCCGAGAGGCTGCTCACTCAGGAAGAAATGACTCTAAAAGGGCTCATATTTCATAATGTAGCAGCGGGCTTATAACCTAACACACACACACACACACACACACACACACACACACACACGTATATATACATACATACATACATATGTGTATACATATTTGATATAAATAAATTATATGTGTATATTTGACTATACGAGAGTAATGTAAATATATATTTCATATTCATAGTTATTATATTTAAATCGTTTGAAGAGCTTTTACAATATTTACATTTTCCTACCTCGAAAGCAGAGCTTACTGAACTCAGGTTACACGTGGGACACAGCCCTGCAGCCAGGAGAGGCAGAAGGGGACGCAGCCTCAGATCTCTGACCATGAGTCCAGCGCCACTTGCACCCCCTTATACATCACCAACAGTGCCTCTCTTACAGTCTCTCAAGGCACAAGCAGAAATTAATGAGAAATATAAGGACAAGGAAAAAAGACCTGCCTTTATATATGTCTAGATCTAGAAAAGAGAAGGGACTGACAGAACTGCTCTCTGAAGTGGGAGTGTAATGTTCACAGATAAGCGAAGGGAGAACGACTCAATTCATTTTTTTGCTTCCATTCTCCTAGATAAGAAGGATTAACTTCAAACAGAATACTGAGGGAAAGTAGAAGTGGGTATCGTAAATACTAAAGGCATAAATCCTTTCGAGAAACAAGAGAACTTACAACTGACATCCAAAGATAAATATAATTACATTTGGTGGGGGAGTTATTAATCTCAATGTACTATAAACTATTTCTAATGACACTAGATAGAAAAACAGATGCCGTTACAATGCTTCACTTGGACCTGGAAGTACTTCTTACTGACCAGATAACAGGAGGCCATGGCATAAAATTTACACTCAGTTCCTCCACTGACCATCCCAGCTCCCTTGTGGCCAGGGGCAAACATCGGTGAGATGCGTCCCTGAGGCCCAGAGTACAGTTGGCACAGTGCTCTGGACATAGTAGGTGCTTGAGAAGTATTTGCTGAATTAAGTAGAATTTGACTGAACTCGTGGTGATGTTGTCCATGCTCAGTTTCTTTCTCAAAACTACAACCTTCCTACAGGGCCTTAAGACAAGGCCAGAGTCCCTTAGAATTTGTCATGAAATAAAGAAACAAACAAAACATAATAATCATTAGAATTAGAACAGATACAAAAACATTACGATTCCATAAAGACGTGGTCTTCTCTTAATACTCTGAGTTTGATAAACTAGAATAATGACTGTGTACAATTACATTTTAATTTACGCTCCAAATGAAAAAGTAATTTTTAAAAGTAGCCTTTTGAGTGTCAGAGGAAAGGCATATTAAACTATTACTTCTTTCTCAGTGAGCATAAAAACATGCATTCTAAAATCAGAACCTCTAGATGCTTAAAAGCCCTCCATATAGGGTAATAAATAAGATGAATGAATAGTTGAAGTTTTGCATTATGTGGCACCAATAGATTAATTTTTACAGGGGAACTTATTTCCAGTAATGATCTTAGGAAGTGATCTCTCATTAGTAGCTGTCAGTGAATGAGGAGGGGCCGGCCTTCACTACATGAAATGCAGCGGCAGAGCTGAGTTTTCTCTTAGGAATATTTTACAAGTAATTCATGTCCACTACCACCAAGCTGATCCTAAAGTAGATATTGCTGGCAGAACGTAAACAGCCTTTCTTTTTCATTGTTACTAAGTATGGGATTTGTGAATTCACGCAACTGTTCACGAGTTTTAAGGGGACACTTAATGCCCAACATGAAAAGGAATGCATCTTCTTTTCCAAATTTTGTAAAAATTTAATCCTCAAAACAGGTATAACCATAGAAATAAGACTGATGTTTCATGGATATTGATTCAACAACAAAGATGCTTCCTGTTCAAATGTTATATTCTTTGAAGAAAATGTGTTTGGGTGTGCATTCATGTTTCTGGATGTGTGTGTTGCTATATGTATTTCCAAAAACTGAACTTGTCTAAAAAGTGGTAGTTTCTCATAAAACGTAGAGAATCCATCCCAGTTCCGTGTTTCACACATTAGAAGGTAGATTCTGCTATTCTCTCTCTCTCTCTTTCTTTTTAATGGCAAGCTTCATTGTTTAGGTCTTGCTCTGATACCATTTCTGTGATGTTCAGAGTGTATCATGCCTTTTTATATAATGAATGACTATTACCATCCATTTTTATTACATTGAAAAGAGCCATCAATCCCTCCTTCAATTCCATGTTTAGATTGCATGTGGTTATTTTCTGCCTTGCGGATTAGATATTAATAGTAATCAGAAGCAGAGTGACTAACTTGAACTGCCCCATGGAGTAAAAGTGGTCTGAATCACAGAGAACGGAAGTAGGGAAGTCGAGATCTACAGCAATTGTCTGAGAAGAGAAAGGAGGTGGGTACAGGAGGGGCATGCAAAGCCAGAAATGCCAGAGGAAAATCTGTCTTCCTCAATTCTTGGCGTGGCCTTGGCACGGGTGTATGTCACCAGACTTCCTCACACCTGTCCCAGAGTCTATTTCTGCTGGTCTGTTGGTCCCACGCTCTTTCTGTCCTAAGCTCTACCTCTTTCAGAAGAGAGCACATCAGAGGCCCCATGACATTACGTTTTAAATCATGAGTTCACATGGAGGATGTGAATTGGAGCAAATTATTTATTGAGCACCCACCAGTTCCAGATACTGCCGAAGGCTCTGGGAATTCAGCAAACAAGACAGCTGGGATTCTTACTTTATGGGGCTTTCAGTATAATGGCGAAGAAAGACATTAAACAAATAATTACAAGCGTTAAGTGCTATTAGAGGGGAGGCCCAGGCTGCTGTGGGAATATAAAATGGGAGACCTCGCCAGGTGTGTGTAAATGTGTAGGCACAGAATGGGGGAAGGGGTGTGGGAAAGCTTCTCTGAGCCACTGTCACATTGGCAGGAACCTGAAGGATCAAGCAAACTCGTCAGTAGTGTCCCATCGGTGTTCAATTCTCAACTCGGAAAAGTGCCATTAACTTAGCCCATGATGTGGATTTGTGGTTTGCCCCTGCAGTTGCACCAGTGGTGTCTCTGACCATGAGTAGGAGTAGCTGATCAGCAGAATTAGATGGGAGACTGGGGGGGGGGGGGTAATACAGAAAGAAGAGCATTGTGTTTCCGAGACGAGAAAAAGAACATGATTCTAGAAGTCGAGAGTGGTTGGAAAAGAAAGCAAGGGATTCACTGGCTAAGTTTCATAAACAATGTCATGCATCTATCATTTTGTCCTAGAAGGAATGGAAGGCACGCCGTATGAAATGCACTGACAATCTTACTCAGAGTTAAGAGCTAACTGCAAAAGGGCAAATTGGATGTGGGGACTAGGACATAAAACTTTCCCAGCAGTTATGATGAGCACTCGTTTGGGCCAGGATCACAATTGTGGCAATTTTAGGCATTTTTAGGAAGTAGAACTGACAGCACTTGTGGGAGACAAGAAATAGTGACAAATCAAAATAACATTGAGATTCCTGTCCTGAAGGGGAATGATTGTACCATATCCCAAAAGAAGGTGTACTAGTGGTTAATTTTTAACATGTTGAGTTTTTAGGTGCTGATGGGACATGCCAATGGAAATATTAACTAGGAAATGATATGTGGTTATGAAGGGAAGAAGAGAGGTCTTGGTTGGAGATAGAAATTTTGGCATAAACTACCTTGAGTATATTCAAATCTACTTGTATCGACACTTTCTGAGTGTAGCTCTATTAGCAAAGTAAAGGGATTCGAAAGCAATACTGTTTAAGTACAGCCAAGCTTTAGGAAGCCACCAAAGTGGAAAGGAAACCTCTATTTTATATTCCAGCAGCTTTTTATTTTTACAAGCATGATGATGAATGGCTGTGTAATTTTCCGAGTGCTTCAATTTTTAAACCTATCTCTTATGCTCTAATTTATTTAATTTATAGCATACATTTGTTGTCAGCATTTTGTTATACATTTGGAGAACATTTTGTATGTGAATCTCTGCATCTTTGATGATTTTTTAAAAATTATTTTTAGGTGCTATAAGCATTGGTTAAAGACTTCACTGTATCTCCACAAGTATCTCCATAACTACTTTACTAATTAAAACTATCAACAATATTTTTTTTAAAAATGTGAAGAAAAGACTTTTCAACCCATTGTTTTATGGGTGAGGACTTGTGATCCACGAGGACTAGAGGTAACCTTTCCCTATAAAGTTCCTTTGTTCTTGGGAACTCAGAGTTATTAGAGCAGGACCCTGAGGGGAAGAAGCAAGGATCTGACTCCTCAAAGCCGGCTCTGGGTTCTAAAGAAACCAAATCCATGGAGCCCGTAGACTCAATGCAGCACGTTGGGTCAGAAAGAAGAAGCATTTGGGGCTAGAAGCCATGCTCAGGGGCGAAGAACTCACATGCTTATTTTATAAGAGAGTCCCCGTCTCCAACTCCCAACTGTGTTGTGGGCACAGGATTCTGATTTTGAAAACAACATATATCACAAATTCTAATGTGCAAACGTTCACCCACACATGCACAGATGCTTTTCCATAGGTGCGATGAGGGATCTGTCACCCTCTGAAGGAAGAAGGGTGAACAGGTGAACGTTCCCCTTTACACTCTCATGCCGACATGTGTGTCCATACCTGCCCTTGGTCCCTTTACAACTGTCTGGTTTCCTAGTTAAGAGGCTCCCTTGGGAAGAGGGAGCAGCCCTCACCACATAGTCCCTGACATAGAGAATTCCTCTGGGGTCCCTCTCCCTCCCCTCAGCCTTCTCTTCTCCAAGCAGCCCTTCAACACTAGGCACTAGACAGCCTTCAATTGCTGCCAACCCCAACGTGCTTCCAAAATCCTGTCAGAACACCTTGTTTCCCAGTTTTCTCCTCTGTCTTTAATCTTTTTAGAAATCTTCCATTAATTTTCCAGGTCTGGACAAAGCTTCCCTCACACTCATTCTTTCTCAGGTATCACCTCCATCCCAGACTCCTTTTTGTTGGCCGCACTGGCATGAACTCCCATCTTGGGTTCTCTGTTTGCACCGACAACCGTAACCACCGTCGTCGTCATTGATAGGGACATAACGCTGAGTTAAACTCTGAAACATGACCCAGACCTTGGAACACCGTTCAGTTGGGTCACAGGGGATCTAGTGTATTTTCCAGATCATTCTGAGAGTCATATAAACACTATAAAAAAAACTAAATGGTTAACTATAGCTTAGAAACAAAGTTACGGTAGACTCCCAGCTGACTGGCACCCATGGGGGTTGGTAGGTGCCAGATAAATTAAGTAGACTCTCCATTAACCAGAACTTAAGCAACTGACACTCTCAAGCAACCGGCAACAACTTTTATTGGTTGTTTGAGATCTTGGCCACTTGGTTGAGTTCTGGTTAATGGAGAGTCTACTGGATATACGTGCAACAGAGGTTTAGAAAGGATTAGTTTCAGGGTGTTTGGGACATTCTATGAATTGTTGTACATCTTAAACAAGACTTGAGCTACTTGTCTGAAGAGGTCACACAGATTTTTTAGCCAATTGTTAAGCCTGATGATGAAGATAACATTTTTTTATGTAAAATTTCTTTATTGGCAAATAATTTCTCTTAAAAATTCTACCCTGGGATGACTCTGTGGTATAAGTACTTTTTTTTTTAAGGCAATAAGTATAAAATTGTGGACAATTATTTTTATATATTATATATATAACAAAGTTCTTATAAAAACTGTGATAGATAATTATTTCCCCTTTCATTGGGCCATGGAGATAAGTTCTAAGGCAGTGAGGCTTGTGAGAGTTTCCTGAAAAAAATAGCAAAATGATTTTTCAAACTAAAATTCTAAAGCTACGCACTTATTACATGAACAAGGTATTGAACCAGATGCCTTTCTGTGTCCTTATGAGAGTTATGGAAATAAATTCTATTTTGTTCCATTGTGTTTCATTCTTTCCTATTTGTCAGCCATCATGTGCTTGTTTTACAATCGTGGATTAAGCAACTGACTTCCAGTTCTCCTTGCTTTGCTTTTGCTCTTTGTGTTTATCCTTGCTCCAGACCATTTACAAAGAAACCACATGGCATCCAATGAACATGGTGTGCAGTGATTTTGTTCTCTTTTCTCTTGTCTTCCTCTCACCCTTCCCCACTAATCTCTTCTTCATTTTCTAATTTTTGAAGATAACATTTTAAACTAAGATATTTTCTTAGTTTCTTTACTGGTCATGGGGTCTTTATAGCAGGTGGTGACTTCCCCTAAAGTCTTCTTTCCCCCAATCCTTTCCCTTGGCTATTCCTAAAATGTGCAGCCTTCCCCTTTGCTTAGGTAATGGCATTATTCATTTATCTTCTTAGCCTGACGGTCAGTGTCTCAGGGAAGTTTTCCAAATGGCCAGAGTGGGAAGGATTTCTTAAGCTGCGCTCCAGAGCACCTTAGAGTTCCTTCATTGTATTTTTCATTCAGATTTCTTTAGACCAGAAAATTTGCATATAAACACTTCTCCCTTTACTGTTCAGATATCTGGGGTACTAAAACTCAGACCAGTCTTCTTCGAAACTTCCCATCTTGGATCTCATTCAGAAGTTTCCCTCCTCCCTGCTATGGGCTCCAGCTCTTCCTGAAGATGCGGGCAGAGAGGAGGGACAGCTTGTCCTCATGCAGCAGCCACAGCTTTCACACTGCCCATACTGGTCGTTTCTGCCTTCCTGGCTTACCCTAGGTAGCTGCCCATGTCTTTTGTGACATGCCTTCAAATGCTCACTCTCTCATGGGATACATATTTGGATGACTTAAGGGGCCCGGGACAGACTCCTGGCTGCACAGCTCCAGGTAACCAGCTTGTCTCTGAGCTCGGCTGTCAGTAGCGTTTCACCTGCTGCTTCTCGTTCCTTAGGCTTCCTGACCCACGGGTTGAACTTGGGAGCTGGAGTCAGTGCTGTTCGATATCAACTAAGCTTTGCTGTGTCCCTGTCAGGGACTCACGTAGCCATGCTACACCACCAAATATTGTGCATGCAGCCTGCTTCTCTCCCAGGACCCCCTGACCCTCTCATCCTCTGCTCAGATAGGCCCGCAGGCCAGTTAACATCACAGCCAAGCTATTCTCTCTCTCTCTCTCTCTCTCACATAGACCCTTGCAATCATCTTCTAACCCATCTCCAGTGGCCACCCTTGCCCCCTACAGGCTATTATCACAAAATAATGGAAGGCAGGCCTCATCACCCCTGTGCTCAAGCACCATAAATGGCTACTTTCCTTCTCATTCCAAGTAAACGATTCTTCGCGAAGGCTTACAGGGCCAAAGGATTCAGCCTTACCGGTTCTGAAATCTAATCTACCCCACTTTGCTCTAGCCACACTGATCCCAGTGCTCCCCAAACACACCAAACATGTGCTTGCCTCAGGCCTGTGCCATCTGCCCCGTTGCTCTCCTAGCACCTGCTTGGTTCAGCCCTACCTCCTTAGACTGCTCTAACATCACCTTAATAGAGAAGTCTTCCCCAGTCAAATGTCAATCTCCTCATCCTCTCACCTTGCCTTTTGTTTTTAGCAGTTATCACCCACCACTCAACATATTATCTAAGTGTTTCTTTTCCAACTCTATAAACCACACACATGTCAACACATAAACATACAAACACATAAAAATGAGCTTCACACATGAGTCAGGGACTTTGCTTTGTTCTTCTTCCTATTGTCAGTGCTTAGGACATTACCTGGCAGGTACATAGTAAGTCTTCAAGAAATATTTAGTTTTAATATATGAATAGTGTCAGCTAGTTATTAATCACTAAAGCTATCACAAAAATAGATATTTACTAAACCAGAAAATGCAATGCCTATTTCCCTTTCATGTACAAGTCATGCTAACATCCCCCTGGCCTACCCCTCACCTTCTTCTATTTGAGAGAAAAGGAAAAGTCTCTCCCTTGAGCACTGCATTACCCACAGGCAAAAGACCCCACTATGCACTCCTTTTTCTCGCCCCAGTGTCTCCTTATACACCATGGGATGAGTTGTGAGGCAGGTTTACTCGCCTGTTATTGAACACTGGGGGGGAGAAGTCCAACTCGAATTGTTGGCTCTTCTTGGAGCTATTTTTTAAATGAAGGGTATTTGCCCCTCTAGTTCTCAACTTTGGATGTTAGCCATATTTCCAGAACAAAAGAAAATTACCCATTCAATATCTTATCACAAACTTACAACTACTTGCAGTATGCCCCTACAACTGGATTATAGGAAATGTGAGCTAAAAAATAAAAACAAGAACAAAAAACAAACAAAACATCCAACTTGTTTGCTACTGAATCCCAGGTGCCTCGCACAGATGCTCATTGATAATTTTCCATTTTAAAGTCACTCTGCCTTTTGGATGTTCTCTTCACTTTTTGTCCCTGCATGCAGGGTAATTGCAATGCTCAGCCATTAGGAGGTCAGAAATGATTTATATAGCCTGAGCTATCTACTCCCTCCCTTTTCATCTTAAATGACAAATTCTTCCCTAGCTCTCTGAGGTGACATTACTCCAGTGCCTCCCAGGGAACGGCATTCTAAAGTTTCATCACTATAGATTTACATATTCAAAAAATATATACATGAGAGTCAGAAGTATTGTCAGAGCAAGTTTTAAAAAAGGCATTTTATCCTATGGCGACCTCAACTGCTATTTGGGTGATAGGCAGTTCTAATAAGAAACGGCTACATTAGAAATAAATTTTATCATTCCAATGAGGACGTGGTCAATTTCTTTATTTCTGCCATGCCATTAGTTCTTTGGACACTTGGGCCATTGAATAATTTGATTCTTCTAGGACACTCCATAGCCTTAGTAGTTCATACATCTTGGAAATAGCTTTCATTATTCTGTTCAACTGTTAAGTTCTAGTGCACAAAATTATTCAATAAAGGATATCTTTACAGGGTAGACACATAGGTTTTTTTTTTTCCATTGGATTAAAAAAGGGCAGTGTTTCATGAAAGTATTGAATTCATTTGCAATAAGAAATATGGAATGAGGAAATAGGAAGGGACCCGGTGAACCCTGCTCTGTGTTACAGATTGCCTCATAAAACCTTAATCAGAGCTTCATCTACTTACTAACTCCAGAGAGGTCAACTGGTACTTTGACAAGTAAGGAGAAGTGTTTTTAAAGGTAATACAACTTTATATGTTTGTGTTTGTCTTTCTTAAGTGAGTTCAAAGTTCTTTATAAACATCACTCTCCTCCAAAAGGGGTAGAGAAAGATGAGCTTTTCCAAAATACTATGGCATACCAAGATTAGGTTTTTTTTTAAGAAATGGAATCTATACCGAAGTTATAAATTACTTTCAGGTTTTGACTCCTAGTTCAACAGTCAAGTCAGAATTTTATATTGCCATTATGACTACAGTTTGCCTTGGGAATTTGGCCAAGTATTTCCTGAGAAGAGCTTCTGCATGCAACATTCTGCCACTACATATGCATTATAGTTTGCAAGTGTCAAATAAGCTGGAAGAGAAGAAATTGCTGAGCACTGGGTCCTTGTAAAAATGTGAGCAAGTCAGTCAATGTTACTAATTCAAGTCCATTGAAGAAAGGGCCAACTGCAGTAATAAAAAGACTGAATTATAAGATCTTCTAAGTAAACTTTACTTCAGAGTGCACCAAGAGAAAAGGGAATAAGAGATGGCTATGTGTCACTAGGCATATTTTATATTCCAAGCACCATGTTAGCAGCTTTGTCTATAATATTTAGTAACATGCCATCTCTGTGTAATGTAGGTATAATTATCTTCATTTAAAGTTTAGAAAACAAGGGACCAGAGAAGCTAAGTGATTCCTCCAAGGTCACACAGCTAATAAGAGATGGTACTTAAAACAATCTGTCTTCTACCAGTCCATACTGCAGCCTTCCTAGTGACGGTAAAACAAAAACTCAAGTTCATTAATGCAGGGAATGGCAACAAAATGGTGGCATGAATGGGCTCCTGAACAACTCTCCTGAAGATCACAACAAATACAATATCTCTAATTCAATGAAGAATTTCCTACACACATACAAAGACAACTAAGAAACCCACTCGTCACGTAGAAGTACCTGCAGGTGAGCAAAAGGGGCAATTGGAGGCAGAAACAGAGAAGTGCAGAGATGCCGGCCATGTGCAGTCCCGGCTTGGACCTCTACCACTGGGGAAGGGAGGAGGAAGAAAACGTGGCTGAGTGTTCTGGACCTCACTTGATCCCTGGGACAGAAAAGAGGAGGCCCAGAGGTGGGGCCTGTGAGACACTACCATCAGACCTCGGTTTGATCCAAGAGGTACAGGAATCCATGCTGCAAGACAAGGCAGCCGGACTTCATCCCAGTTCCAAGGGGAGGGGGAGTGAAAGGGGTGGTATAGAGCCACAGTCTGACCTTGCTCCATTCCTGGAAGAAGAAGGAGGGAGGGGGCTGCAGATGCACTTCTCTGGCCACAACCAGTCCTGTCTGAGGGACCGGCATTCAAGACAGCTGATCCTGAAAGCAAAGAAAAAAAGAAATGAACAAACAAATAACCCATGGACACAATCAATAGTTTAATGTTTATTTGGGGACGAGTGGGTTAGGGAGGGGAGAGAGGGGAGGGGGTGGGAGAGGAGGGGGGGAAGCTAAATACAAGGGGATGGAAAGAGAAGTCACATTAGGTGGTGAACTGATTATACAACAAGCTGACAATGCACTGTAGAATTGTATGCCTGAAACCTATGTAATCCTTGCTAACAGATGTCACCCCAATAAGTCTAACAATAAAAATGAATTTAAAAAAAAAAAAAAAAAAGAAAAAGCCAATTCAAAACAGAAAAAAAAAACAACAACAAAACAAAACAAAACAAAACAAAAAAAAAACCAGCTGATCCCAAAATGCAGGACAGAGACCTCGAGGCAAATCAAATACAGAAAAGCTAAGCCAGCACTGCCCATGCTTCTGGGATCAAAGCCACTAATCACCCTCTCTCACCTGCACTTCCACACCTCTGCCCCCCCCCCCCCCCCCCCCCCCCCCCCCCCCCCCCCCCCCCCCCCCCCCCCCCCCCCCCCGTAAAACTGTCCCAGTATTAGTAGGGAGTCCCAGAGAAACTGCAGCCGTGATGTCAGGTTAAGAAGCAGAATATCCACAAACGGAGAGGCTGTCAGAATGAGGACACAAAGCAATATACCTCAAAAGAAAGAAAAGCAGAAAATCACAGTAAACAAGATGGGGACAGGCAAATTATCAGAAACAGAGGTCAAAACAATGGTTATAAAAATGATCAGAGAAATTAGTGACAATTTCAACAGAGAAATAGCAAGCATAAAGAAAGATAGAATCTATTAAAAGAGACCAGACAGAAAAAAAGACTAATAGAAAGGAAATGAAAAACAGAATAGAAGAAATCTCCAGACTAGATGAAGCAGAGGCACAGGAAATGACTGAAAACTTCCCTAACATGGTGAAAGAAATAGTCATACAAGCCCATAAAGCAGAGAGTCCCAAACAAGATGATCCCAAACAGACCCACACTGAGACACATCATAATTACAACAGCAAAAATTAAAGACAAAGAGAAAAATTTTAAAGCAGTAAGAGAAAGGCAAGTAGCAACCTGTAAGGGAGCACCCATGTGACTGACTCTCAGCTGATTTTTAATCAGAAATTTTGCAGGCCAAAAGGGATTGGCAGAAAATATTCAACATGATGAAAACCAAGGATCCACAACCAAGATTAATGTATCCAGCAAGGCTATCATTCAAAATTGAAGAACAGATAAGAGCTTCCCGGACAAGAAAAAGCTAAAGAAGTTCATCACCACCAAACCAATACTCCAAGGAATGTTAGAGGGACTCCTTTAAGACAGGAAAAAGCAAACACTATAAATGATGGAATGGCAATGGCTACATGTCCATCAACAGTTGCTTTCAAGTTATATGGATTAAAGGTTCAAATCAAAAGACATAGAGTGTATTGCACTGAAGTGACAAACAGAGGAAGACATACAAATTCACTTCTCTTATAGGTGAACTCCAAAGAAGAAAATAAACATGGGAAATAGAAACAGATTCATAGATACAGAGAACATTCAGTTTGTTGATAGACTGGGGGGAGAGTTGAGAGAGTGAGTGAAATAAGGGGAGGGGATAGGGAAGTTACGTTTGGTTGTTACAAAGTAATAGGGGAATATAGAGTGTAGCATGTACTCTGTGGTCAATAATGTTGCAATGACTGTGTGGTGTCAGATGGGTACTAGATTTGTAGGGGCAATGGAAGGACAGTCAGAGGAGTGGGTGAAAAAAGGGAAGCGATCAAGAACTACAAAGTCATAGTCACTAAATAGTCACAGGGATGAAAAGTGCAGCCTAGGGCACACAATGAATAACCTTCTCATAACTATATATGGTGTCTGGTAGGGACTAGCTACATCGGAATGAGGACTTTGTAAGTTATATAAATGTTTCATCACTATACTGGACACCTGAAACCAATATAATATTGTACGCCAAATGTAATTGAAAAAAACAAATAAAATGTTTTAAAAAAATTAATCAATGCAGCCAAAACAAAAACCCTTTTTGTGTACATTATATTACCGATAGTGACACATTTATAATTAGATCTTTGTACATAAAAGCTTAATGTAAAACTACTTAAAATGTGCCTTACTTTAGGAATGTGAAATGTATTCTTTATGTATTTAAGGAGTTGGGGGGGGGGGCGGGGTAGGCTTTGACACTGATGTATCTGATAAATGTTTTGTTTCAGCCCAGGCTGTGTCAGAATTCAAAGCATCAGAATTATGAAGCATATTATTTGCAACTTCGTAATTCCCGGATCTTCTAAGAAATGGGAAGGGATACAGAAGAAAAAGAAATAGAAAAGAAAGAGTATCATTAAAGATAATACTCGAAATGTTAAATGCACTTTAAATCCACCAACCAGAATGTTTGTTTTCATTACTGGATTAAGTTGGCCTACTTTCACACGACTGGAACCTGGCTTATAGGAAGCATGGGGCAAATAAGCTTGAATTCTTTATTCTTTCATCCACATTATAAATTATTTAATCAAACATCCATCTAATCAATGCACTCCTAGTCACTTGAATATGAAGAAGAATGATATAAATATTGGAGTTCACAGTAAGCAAGATGTAGTGTGGGAGAAGACAGTAAATGGAGCAATAGGTGACCACAGAACAGTGTGCAAGTAGGGTATGTGATAGGTGGAGGGAAACTCAGGGGACTAGGGGGCACGTGTCCAGAGCAACCTATCACGTTAAGTTCCAGAAAGGCCACCAGGAAGCAGTGACATCGAAGCTGAGTTGGGTAACTGACTATGCATATATAGTATATGTCGAAGCCAAAGTATAATTTAAAACAGAAAGAATTTAATACATGCACGATGGCTGGTTCAGTGCTTAGTGCTCACCAAGGCAGAGACCTGTGAGTATTTTCATACATTTGTCTCCCTCAGTCCAAATGTTTATTCTCTTCTTTCCCTTTCAGGGGAGAATTTGGAGTAGCTTTTCTTACCATTTCCCTTTCTTGAATCTTAACCCCAAATAGTTGTCCTTGTTCTAAATAAATCCTGAGTGAACACAATAGCTGGTATAATCTAACTGGGTTAGCTGTTTAATTATTAAGATTATACTGATCCAACTGCTTTTTTTTTAATTTATTTTATTTTATTTTATTTTATTTTATTTTTAATGTGGGTAGTTCCCTGGATGGGAATCGAACCCAGGCTGCAGCGTTGACAGTGCTGAAGCCTAAGCCACTACACCACCAGGGAACTCCCCTACTGTGGTTTGTTTTTTTTTTAATTTTATTTTACCAACTGCTTTTTTAAAAAAATCTATTATTGGATAAAAAAGTGAGCAGTAACTAAAATATCTTCTATTTTACCTTATTTAGGGGATATAAATCTTTTATAATGTCCCCTAAATACACTAAAAGTTAACACATCCTTCCCTTTGTACTTTCCACACCCAGCAAGTAATCGTGGTTGGCTGTTCCATGTGGGTGATGTTCTCACCACTGAATCCTCAGGAATATGTTGTCAAATTATTTTTAATGATTTTCTTCACCATTGGAAGAATTTAACAACTGGGAGAAATGGAAAAGAAAAAAATGAAAGTGTAGATGAAGCCAATTTTTCCTATATAATTTAAATAAAATTAAAATTACCCAAAGGTACCTTAGCTCCATCTAAATTACTAAAAATTATCACATATAATGTTTAAAATTTTATTTCCTTGATATGGTTAATTTTCTTACATTACCAATAATTAAAGCAAGATGATTGATGGTAGAAGATATTATGGTTCTTAAAATTAATTTTGAAAAGGAATATCTTGTTACATAAATACCAGAGAACCAAAACAAGGATATGAGATGGTCTCTTCTTAATAGGTATTTCCATTCAGTAAACTTGCTGTGTTTATTCTAATGAAAAACCCATGTTAGTGACAGTAAACCTTCTTTGTTGTTGTTGATTTTCTTTTTTATTTGAGGTGGGGGTAAAAAAGACATGTCCCAGGTCTGAGATATAGGAAAACAATTGTTTGGTTCATATAGATGGGCAAGAAAAAGAAAATTTACCCTTATTTTATGTCACAATTTCATTCACATCCTAAATTTCTATATAAAAAATGAAAATGGGGTATTTGCTATATAGTATATGATGAAATTATCCTTATTTTCATAGCTGACCTAAAATATGGTGATAACATTTAAATGATAGTTGAGAGTCATTCTTTCTTTCTTTTTTTTTTTTAAATACAGATGTATTACAAATTATTTATTAAATTGCAGGTTTGAAACCCAGATCTTGATTTCTAATAACATTTTTTATTAAAAGTAACCATAGCTCCTTGAAGAAATGGCTGATTATAGGACTGGAACAGGAAATATGCAAGATGAACCTAGAACATCTTATAGCTGCAGAAAGTAAAGGAATGCTAAAAACAAAACTAAACCTTGTGATGGGAGTGTATCAAAGACCTGTAAGAGCAAACTAAGAAGTCCCCAGTGGCCAAAGCGGGAACAATTTGAGCAATACAGTAAGGCAGTAAAGTAGCATTGGATTATAAGCCAAAGTGTAAAATAAATATCCATGAGTTATACCGACCTGGAAAAATGATCAAATAAATAAATAAATAAATAAAGAGAAGAGACAAATCTATGGAGAAAAGTTCTAGATAATGTATGTAGTTACCCCCTTTTAAAAAGGTGAAACACAGTGTCCCACTCCTTAAGTCTGGGTGGTACATGGAGACTTCCTTCCAAAACAAAGAGTAACTTCCACGTCGAGATACCTAACAAACGTACCTCAAGCCGGGCAAGCTAGGTTAACAGCAACAGTGATGTCAATGTTAACAGCACGTGCTCTTGATGTATGATGAGAATGGCACTTCACTGAACTCTGTGGTCTCGCCCTCCAAAACACATGAGAAAACCAACAGACAAATTCCCGAGGAGGGACATTCTGCAAAATACCTGACTAGTATTCCTCAAAATTGTCAAAATAAAATAAAGTCTGAGAAACTGTCACAGTCAAAGAAGCCTAAGGAGACGTGATAACTAAACATAACATGGTAGCCTGGATGGGATCCTGAAACAGAGAAAGGACATGATGGGAAAATGAAGAAATCTAAATAAAGTATGCACTTAAGTTAATAGGAATGTATCAATATTGGTATGTTAATTGTGACAAATACACCACATAATGTGGGAAACTAAATGGGGGTGTATAGAAACCCCTGTACTACCTTTGCTATAATCCTATAAATCTAAAACTGTTCTAAAAACATGTTTATTTAAAAATTCTTATTTTAGTACGTATAAGAGAAAAATTCATTTAAAATGCATACATTTAAAATTCAAAATCTAGAACAATCGAGCAGCTACTCAAAATTCACTAGTTAAATACAAATAGAATAAGAAATCTGCTCTTGAGGTTATGTTTATTGCCGAATGACTTAGTTCAAGATGAGTCATTGAACTCTGTTTTGGTGTACTATTTGACTCCTGCAGCTCTTCACAGTTACTGTCGATAACATTTAATTGTCAACCCTACTGCATCCTTCAGTAAGGAACTTGCTATAGCACATGAAAGAAAGAATAGAATGTCAGATATCAAAGATGACCCTCTCATTCCTCTCATTGTTAGCTACTCTCTTTCCAGGACACCCAATGCCAGGGAGGGTAGCACAGGGACATGTCATTAGCACATAGTTAACTCCAAAATAGCCAGAACTCCAGCTTTTCCACCACGCAACATAGTTTGGCTGAAGGTAATTTTACTATCAGAGAGAATTTTAGACATCTAGTTCTAGGACCAAGTCTACATCTCCTAACTACTCCTTATTTGCCTCCATTTCAGATGAGCCATTTGCCTAGATTCACAAATTAGAAGTATGATACTTAACGTCAAAAAGTGGGTCCTCCTGAAAAGATGACACTTTTCATTCATGTCTTCAACTACTATTTGTTGAGTCTCAACTACATGGCAGGCATTCTTGTAGGAGCTGAGAGGAGAAGGCAAATAATAGTGTAAAGCAGTAAGATATTTCCTATGATGAACGCTGTAAAGGAAATAAAATGGAAATTTGAGTGGAGGCCTGAAGGAGAGAATGAGAAATCCAAAGAGCTGGGTAAAAGGCATTCCAGGCAGAGGGAAAAACAAGTGAAAAATTCCAGAGATGCGGTCTCTGTTGATCTGGAGAGCAGCAAGTCAGAGAAATAATTGTCTGGGGTGAACGTGCAGAAGAAGCATCTGAATCCTACACAGAAGGTGCCTTAGGCCATGGTTGAGGGTTTGGTTTTATCCTGGGATAAAGGTTTTGAGTGGTAGACCTGATGTATCTTTGTGAAGGAACACCGGTGGTTCTATGAAGAGTGAGTCGTAAGGGAAGTTTCGAAGTCATTGCAGCTGCTCTGCAAAAGGAGGTAACGTAG
The DNA here is from genome assembly GCA_004026885.1 of Lyroderma lyra. Taxonomy (NCBI): domain Eukaryota; kingdom Metazoa; phylum Chordata; class Mammalia; order Chiroptera; family Megadermatidae; genus Lyroderma; species Lyroderma lyra. Next base: position 23,644 of record PVJL010002348.1, on the reverse strand, counting down.
ATTAGGAAAATAGAAGTGGGGCTGGAGAGAAGCCGATATATTTAGAACTAACAGGATTGCAGATGGATTAGTTGTTGGAATAAACATTACCTCCTAGGTTTTAATTTCACCTGGAAAAATTTAGCTTACCTCGTTTTGCCTAAATATAGATGACTGAATCCACGAATAGCAAAAGTGGCTTATTTAAGAGTACATTTAAGGTTTCTAGCCCTTGATCTCTTGATAAAAGTATGTTCTCTTTTCACAGCAAATTTCAAATATCTCTGCATGTTAGATTTGGGGTGACACTCTCTATAGTTTTGTATAACGCATGATTCAAAAGTACCCAAAGGCTTCTGTCATTAAAATAAATCAAGGGGGAGTTCCTTGGTGGTGTAGTGGCTTAGGCTTCGGCATGCTCAATGCTGCAGCCTCGGTTCCATTCCCAGCCAGGTAACTAGCCCCCTGTAAAGAAATAATAAAAAAAAATAACAAAATATGTTAAGGGTGCCACCACCCCCTACATCTGACTAGCTGTCAAACTCAACATCCACAGACTATATATACTACCACATGTATTGCCTGGTGTCTATCTCCAGCCAACACTCACCTACACTCATATCCATTACCTACTATCAAACTTGAACAAGACAACTGCCATAGTTGATATATCCAGAGAGCTAGAACCCCAAATGTTTTTCCTAGCTTCTGTCTCATAAATGTATGCCTATTCTCTTTTCCTTCCACCTCTCTCTCTGTTTTGTTCTGAAATTCTTTTATGGGAATCTACGCCAAGTCTGGACTTCCTCCTGCTTGAGATTTGGACATACGAAGCATCAGGAGTGCAGAGCTTTCTGGATAAGTCTGGGGTTCTTAGCAAACACGGGGAAGAAGAAGGAGAGGCAACATGGAGGAGGAGAAGGACAGAAAGATACAGAAATAACGAATAGAAGAGCAAGACGACCTTAAGAGATGGATTCAGGAATTGTCTGAGCAGCTTTTCGTTCAAGGCACTATAAAAAGATTTGATTTCTCAGTCCAAAGCTCTTTCCGACTCGATGTCTGAAGGATTTCCTTCTGTGTGATCACCAGCTCTCTCAGTTTGCTTGGGACTGTGCTTCTCTGACTCCAAAAATGCTGATCCACAACCTGCCTTTTTCCAACTAAACTCGGCCACCAGCCACCTGCTGTAAGTCAGGCCTGCCCTAAACTTTCTTACTGCCAGACGTTATAAATCCAATGCATGGGCGAGCATCAATCATAAAACAAACATTGGTATCCCAATTTTTTACTCTAGTACCCAGGAGAAATAAAGAAATTATTTCTTGAGATAGGTTTTCGTGTTTTAATTTTATGCTGATAAAGCACAAGTGCCAATTTTAGCTATATTTTCATGACTATAACTACATATATCTATATATATGTTTTCTCTTAACCAAAGCCATATCAACAAAGAAAAGAATATCATAGTATTTTAGATACTTACAATAATTATATATTCTGCTTAACTAGTAAACAGCAAATATGTCTTATCTGCTTGAAATTTGAGTTTTAGTATGGCAAGAAAGATTACGTTCATTCATTCAACTGAACATTTACACATTTTTTTAAAAGAATGGTCAGAACAAAAATAAGGAAAGGGTATAGCCAATGACATAAATTGAACAAATTAGTTCATTATTGGTTTTAGTTCTAATTCTGATATACTGACACAGCAAATAATACTTAAGAAATTGGCTAATAACTAAACATGGTGAATCATTTCTTAACATCTGTTAAGACAAAAGTGATGTAGAGACATCTCTTCTGTAACAATACATTTATAACTATGAATAACCATTTGCAAGAGTGTTTCATATGTTTTTAGAAAGAAATGAATGTCTGATTCATAGTTGAACAGTTAGGCTAAAATGAAAATACGACTTTTACTTAATTTAAAATATGATCTTTTGCATTAAAACATCTCAGAGTGTTCTTTCTTCTTTCAGCATTAAAAAAAATAACTAATATCTTATGTCTCCAACTCTCAATTACCCACATTTGGAAGACTCATATTGACAATTCTTCGTAGAAACGTTCAATCCCAGTCTAATATAGCCCTGCCACCCACTTCTAGGTTCCTCCCTACTGCTGTCAATTGGCATGTCCTCAAGAAAGCAAACATATTTTAATATTAGTTCTAGCAAAGCATTAGCAGGAAGGTAAACCTCCCAGGGAAAATTCACATAATATATTTGAAAGTCAAATATGAAATGATGGTGGATTATCAGTGCCACCAGAGGATTCCATTCGAACAGATAATTGAGAATTGACTAGACTACTGTGTTCGTAAACTGTGTACCACACGTAGTTCACAAAAGCAAAAAAAAAGGAGTTCTGAAACAAATTAAAGTAAGGAAGCCAGAAGGTGCTGTGAAAACAGTGGATCTTCATAAAGAAGGAGCTGGAGCAGACAAATGTTTTTACTTCTTCTTTCTCCATGAGAATATGAAGCTTTAAATGATATGCAGCTAGAAGCAGATGAAATTATAGCTCTCAGACACTTTATAATTCTGAAACAGATATGTGATTGATTGCAAGGTGGCATCGCTGCTGGCAGTTTTTGTCGGCACATTTTGATGATACAGTTTTTTAGGTGAACTTCAAGTACATCAGTGACACACACTACGTTTCAGACACATTGAATGATTTTGAAGCTAATAATTTATGAGGGCTTTTGGGGCAAGTTATTAGGTTTGAGTCAGGAGATATTTATTTTCTTTTATCCTAGATTTCTTGCTGTATGTTCTGTTTATCTCATCTTATTTTGCTAGTAAACAAATATGTAAAACTTGAACGTAGACCTGTCTCCTTTTTAACAGTGTGCCATGCAGCACAGTTTCTAATTTGAAACACTTTTACTAGTTGGTGGTCATATAGCCATCGTGTTTCTTTAAAAAAAAAAAAAGGACAGATAAAATGAAGCATCTTAAATTGGAATTCCATCAAAGAGTAACTGATAGACAAAATTAAAGTATTTGTACTTAATTAGGAGATTAAAGGATCATCTACCTCAGAATATATTAAATTCCTGATATTCCTATTTCAAGTTGAGGATAATAGTAGATGTTAGACAATGCAGTGTTCTTAGGAGGTTTTTAGAGGCTGTATATGCCAAATTAAAAGGAAATGCTGAAGTGTTATGAGGCAAGGTCTAAACTCAAATTTTTTAGAGTCCTTTGTGCTATGTTTCATTTTTCAGAACCTGCTGAATGTTGCACATAGAAAATTTTCTTTAAATTAAAGAATTTTGTATGAGTTTTACTTTGCAACTGACTTACATTGCAAGGAATGATAGGGTGTGTAAATCCATCCTATGCAATGTTCTTAAATCATTTCCTGCCTACATATTTTTTTTAATTTTGCTATTTTTTTATTGCATCTATTTGAAGGACAAAGTGTAATATGACTTTCTATGTTAGTTTTCATGTGTCGTTAGCGATATTTTTTTGCATAAGGAAGACCCATTGAGAAGCAACATTATTCTTCAGAAAAATGCGCATATGCACAATGCATAAGGATGGTGAGGGGACAGTGCTCTCCTCGCCTGTCTTCAGAGTACACACAGGAAGCCGTCACGCATGGCCTATTATTGCCATGGTTTGCCTACCTGACATTTTCTCTCTAGTGGCCACCACAAAGTTCTTGTTCTAATGCGCTGAGTGCAGGTGCGCTTCTCAGGCCATGAGGGCACACGTGGGAATGGACTCCCCAGGTCTGTCCCTCAGCTGGCCCTTTCAAGCTACTCTCCGTAAAACCATTACAGCTTCCTTTTGCATCCTCATGCCCATCGGTTAGTCCAAAATGTATTATAATATCTGAGAAATTCATAACTGCACACAGTAGTTACATGGCCTTCATTCAAAATCAGCATCCTTGTGATTCCTTTACTACCAAAGGCATTTCATATAATACTTTAAGATTATTGAAATAAAAATCTATTCTCCTGAAATGGCACTGTCGATCTGTTTAGATGTTTATAAATGGAGGTGAGATTCTACACTCTTCTTTTTTTCCAAATATCCCCAACCTGCCTTATAGCAGGATTTGAGGGGTAAGGGTGGGAATGTGTTCTGCTGCTCTCACCACCTCTCACTGCATTATTCCTGAACATTCTCTGTGGCTGCAATTTTCTTGGAGCCATCTGGACTCAAAACCTTAATCATCTGTTAGTCCTCCCTCCCCTTTGCCACCCTTATTGATGCACCAAATGTTGTCAATTCTTTCCTTCAAATTGTTTCTGATTATCAAATAGAACACCTTCTTAGTTCAAAGCATTATGCCCAGTGTGTTACATTTCCATTCTTCATTTGAGTAGATTTTCCATCCAGTGCTCTGCCATTGTTTATCTTAAGCATACTGACGAGATGAGATTTACTGGTGGTGGTGGTGGTTGGTTTTGCTTTATTTCAAACAGCAAATTTTGAGAATGGGAGAGTGCAGTCTTTGAGGGGGAAACAATCTGGGAGTTCATTTTGATTCTACATTTATTATCGATGCACTTCAGCTCATTTTGCTTACTCCCTGATTGTATTTATCTATAAAGATGTTGAATGAGTTATTAAAAAAAGCTCTTCTTTGGCTTGTCATGATCATTAAATAAGATCATGTTTATATTAAGCACTAATAAAGTCCCCAAGACATAGACATTCCTTAATAAATGATAAATCTTATCATTTAAATATTATTTTTTAGAGAGATGATCTGATGATAGCCCTCCCATCTATTTGATTCATTGCACCCTTGTCTCGTGCCAAATTACTTGGAAAAATTCTCTTTCTATGGATTCCTCTTGCCATTCATTTTGTGAGTCTGAAAGAAAATGTAAATATGATGCATCCTAGGATTATTTTGAAACACCTGACCTCTTTCTGAATAATTTTTCAACATGAATCTTTAAGTGCCTGAGCCATTACCACTATAGATTCCAAAAGAGGTATAAATTTATATAAGTAAGAGTGGACCTAACAGAGGAATAGTTTTAAGATGAAAAGCAAATGGAGAGGTGCTTCCTGCTTCTTCGAACAGAGGAAATCAGAACTAAGATGCTAGAGAGGAGGACACACTGAGAAGCAGGCCGGTTAAATACACAGAACTCTACAAAACCCTGACAATCTAAAGCATCAGATACTGTGGTTTGAAAGTTCATGCAAAAAACAGTTAGACCTCCAGACCCCTCTGCACCCTCCATGTCGAACTGCTTATTCCTCCCCACACAAGAGGAAGAGAATGGAGACTAGAGCTCCTCTCTCTGACCAGGGCGATGGCAGGGTTGAGCAGACTGAAAGCTGGGGAGAGGGAGTCAGGTACCAAACTGTGCTCCGTAAAATAAGGAAACTCTTTTAGATGCTCTAAAATACATGTTAAGCACTGAATTTCTCTGATTCTGGTACACCTAATGCTCAATTGTGGTTTTTAAAAATCGCACACTTTATTCTTTTAACAACTTAAAGATATAATGCATATAATGTTTCTCGTCAGCATTTCCCACAATGACAAGAGTGCTCGGGGTTCATTTTGCACTTCTGGATTTCCAAGAAAGTGTTAGATAACACTTTCAATTGACTAAGAAATGCGGTAACCTAAACAAAGAGTTACAATGTACGGGAGACAATATGTTTTAACTGAAGTCACAAAATATCTTCACAAAGTCCATAGAAGGACTACAGTGATGTTCATAAAAAAATCCATTTTTCCTCCCAACATGGGCTTTGGATTATAACACTAATACTCTGAATTCAAATAATTTTTGTTTGAGAAATTTAATTCCTAGTTCATGAATATTTTCTAATTTGATCATACCAAACAACTAGTACAACCTATCTGCAAGCTAATAATAATGATAATGATAATGATAATAATAATAATACTATATGATCCCAACCAAATGTGGCATTAAATTAAAAACCAACTTACAACATCTCTAAATTAGAATTCTCTATAAGGGAATTATTGAAAATTCTCCACCCAAAGAACTAAATGAGAAAACACTCCTCAAACTATATTTATGCTATTGAAGACTATAAGTGGATGATGATGAATTATTGACTCCATCCAAACTCCTTACTGCTGATGTCCAGTGCATGCTCACTCTGATACATTGACATAAATTGGATATGTATAGGGCAGAGGAAACTGAAAAGCTTATATTAAAATTACACTTAACACTACTGCAAGTTTGCAAGAGAAGAGAATGGATATTTAAAGACAGGCTGGTGTAAGTCTAAGCCTTTGATATGTTATCAGATATACTTCTTGGTATTTTTCTGTAGTTATTATTATCTCAGTGTCGGAGACAAATACATCAAGGCTTGGGGAGACTAAGTAGCTGTCACCATATCATGCAAGGAAAATGAGAAGTTGTGTTAGGATTTGAACTCAGGTCTTTCTGATGCAAAAGTTTATGCTCTACCCATAAGCAGCCTATACTTTAATAATCACTATGTTTTGCACCCAGTGTTTTTTCTTCTGTAAGTATATGAACTCATTCCTGATGAGTGCTTTTAAGAATCACAGAGTCACAAGGTGATAAGCATAGTAACTCTGTGTATATTGATAATATGAAGAGTCTTGATTGATTTTACAAGATCACTGAACAGGACTGAGAAATTTTCCTTTTCTCTGGGAAGCAGCTAATGGTGGCATATTTCTAGTCTGTCTTGACAGACACAGCAATGAATTCCTAAAAGTAGATATTGAGTTACTGCAACTCGGTTATCACTGGATTGAGCAAGCCTGTATTTTGTTTGCACTCTTTCTTGAAAACCTAACACAGACTCCCAAGGAGGTGGAAATACGTCTTGAGAATGAGCGTTTGTCTTTGTAGCTGTAATTAATAAAAATCTTACGTGAAATAAATGTTATACAATTTACAGTGGATACACACTCAAAAACTGAAAACTCCATGAGCACGTTCACATGGTAATACTGCATGTGGGCTGGTACTTAGGGCTTCCTGGAAATGTGTTTTGATCCTTTTTGATCACACTAATAATACAGTATGAGGCGTTGCTCTGTGGGATGTAGTTTAAGCTTATTTGAGCTTTGGAAACCACTGGCATGTTCCTGGGGGGAAATATCAGAACATTTTTATTTTTATCTCAATCACTCCAGAAAACTTCATGGAGAATAGCTTTTGTCAGTGATATAGGGCAATTGCTGTCACAAATAGTATTTGAAAAGAGATGGCCTAAATAGTCAATACACTGTGCTTGGAAGTGGTGAATAAAATGATTCAGGGGTAAACGGCTAGACTTCCCTTGAACTGGAGCTGTGGGGCTTGGGGGTTTTTTAATTTTTTTTGGTCAAATTAGGCTGTTAATATATGTTTTTTTTTCATAGTATTTCCAGCAAGTATTATAACAGGATAGGTGTTGTTTTCCATATTTAAGATGCTCTTCTTTATTCTTGGTTGAAGGCCATAGTGATTTGTGTGTATATACTCATATATGTGAGTGTGTGTGTGTGTGTGTGTGTGTGCAAGAGAGAGACAAAGGACAAGCTTGAATACAAGGAAGTTTAATACACTTCTTAAATATAAATAGAGTAATTGTATTCCTTTTATTAAATCCCAGATAATAGCAAATATTTTCTAGCAAATAAAAGAGAAAATCAGGAAAGTTTGTTTTTTTTTTAACTTACTCGAAAATGCTTAAGACATGAGTCATACTAGATCTTCAAATATTCAAATCGGTAGATTTGTTCTTTGGCGAAAAACTACACTTAATTTTTTTCCTAGTTGAGAATGGCATGATGAAACCGAGGAAACAGATTTAAATACATTGTGGTACATCATCTTCTAAGCATTTCCTGTGTCATTATTGTTAGTGGGATCTTTTCAATATCTCTTTCTTTATTGTTTTGAAAATAATGGTGCAATAGAAAGCTGATTTACTCATGAATGCAAAAGCTCCGATTCCTAATTCAGAGTTGTCATTAGTTCTTTCTATCAGAGCTTCCTCAAAACACTCACTGAAGTCCTGTCAGAGCTCGTAATGATTTCCTATAAACCAAGAGCTCCGATGAGTTATTATTTTGAAAACGTGCGGCATCACACGAGGTAGCTCTCGCTTTGTACATTTTCTGCTTTCTTAGTCACTGGGGAAAAAAATGGACTTTATTATTATGTTCTTCTTGATGGATGAAAATAGAAAGATTTACTGTGGAAAAGATTAAGGGAGAGAAATTGTGGGAGCAGAAGAGGAAAAGGCAGCAAGAAAAGGGACTGGAAATATTTCCACATTCAAATTTGAGTTTCCCAAACAGGCTTGTTTACAACCAATTTGCTGGTTCATTGGATTTCATAATTTAGGGAGCTCCACATGTGCACATTAATGTACACACACACACACACACACACACACACAGACACACACACACAGTTCCTCTTGAGTGATCCAGGATAAGACTCAAGTATGTTTACGTTGATGGTGCTATTCCTCACTTCCTATCTTCTCTCTCCCTGCTGAATACAAATACTCTCATTTAAAGTATGTTTCATATTTGCATGACTGAGACTTACTTGATTTAGGGCTTGAACCTTTTGGTTTGGAGTTACATATGTTGCTCCTGTCATCTTGGAAGAGACGTATTTTTCATGAGTGGCCTTGAGACAACTAACCTGGCCCCTAGATGCTAGATCCTGCAGATTTAAAGGCATTTGGAACACATTTAGGCTCTTCATTCTGCAAAGTCCTGGTATGAAATGAAAATTATATCCAGACAGGGTACTATGCTCCGGTAATTCAGTGGTGAATGAAGTAAGTTATTGTCTTTGTCCTCAGGGAGTCTATAGTTTAGTGGGACATGTTGTCAAGTAATTAGTGAAATAAAAACTAAATGAAGCTAGTAGAAAACTCATAATCCTAATAACTGGCCTTAAATAATGACTTTTCTCTTCAAGTGGGCTCTTCGTGCTGCCCAGCAATCATACCACACCCCCCTGTCTTAGATGACTATTTAATACCTCTTTTCATCCCTTCCTGCCTCACCTTTAGATAATGACCTTGATTTCCTTTTTCATCGTTCCACCCTCACACTGCTCAACTGTATAGAAACTTGAAATAGTCTAGTGGTTGTTGTATTTGGGAGAGGAGGAGAAGAAAGAGGTTACTAGTACAGCACAATGGAAAAATGGAGCCTGAACTCAGCCCAAGATGAGGAAAGATAAAAGCTTTAAATTGGGACTTACGTAATTATTAGAGTAAAATCCAAATCACTCCAATCTGAGATTATATCATCTAAGGGTTGCCTGAAAAGCTATGGGAGCCTGACTGATATGTCAACCATGAAGAGGGAAAAATAATTCATGGGTACATCTGAGAAAGAATGAACTCACTTCCTGCTAGTTGAACTTCTTCAATAAATTTGTTGTACTGCCATAAACAATTGTATGAACAATAATAGTTTAATGTTGAGGAGAATAATTATAATGTTTTTACGTATGAGGACAGAAAAATTATCCAGCCCATTTCGAACCTAAGGAAGACTCCCCCTAGCATTAAATAAAACATTATTATATGACTATAATCCTGAACCAGACATACTGTCAATTTCTAATGGCTACTTTCCATTTCTCTCAGTGAATACTTTAAATCCTTTATTAATCTAACCTTCTCTGAATTGTTTTGAAAAACAGTGTCTTAATAAGGGAGGGCTTGATACACTGAATTCCAATGTTCTTATTGAAGTTAACAACCTGTTGAACAACCACTTTAAATTATCAGCCTACATGAAGCAAGTTGTCTTTAAGAAAAAAGACCTAAATGACTAATCTAGCTTTAAGGGCTTATACCCTTGAATTGCTATTTATTATAAAATCAATTTACTTTGATTCAGCTGAATTTGTTGTTTACCTTAGCCAGATTAAATGTCATCATTCAAAATTGCTCAGACAGAATTTTTATCACTTTGATGGTAGAATATTTTTTAATGTATGAAACTTTTCTAGCATATTAGCTTTTATTAGTAACAGTAATAAGCACTAACACTTATTGAGTGATTCCTGTGTGACAGGCAGACCAAGTACTTTAAATGTATTGTCACATTTAATCCTCATAACCATGGCGTAGGTACTACTATTTTACTCACTTTACAGATGAGAAAATTGGAATTTGTAGAGATTCAGAAAGTGGTCCAAGGTCACATAACTATTTATTGCTTGAATTGGGATATTAATCGAGTCTTATCTCATTCTAAAATATATTGACATAGCCACTAAGCATGAGTTATTTCTCATTCTAAGTGGATAGAAAAGTGCTCTCAAAATTCTGCTTCAACTGTCTTAATTCCTATGATTGGTATATTTAAGGTATAATATAAGCAACATAATTTGAAATAATTTTTTAAATTTGAAGTATTTTTAAATAACTCAATAGGCGATTGTATTTAATTAATAAAACAAGTAACATTATACAATGTAAGCAAGTTAATTATTTACAGTTTCATTAGAAAGTGACTTCTATTTCTAACCAGGGCTTTTCTTTGTGTATTAATCAGGTTAAGCCAGCTTTGTAACAAACATCCTCAGCATCTCAGTGGCCAAACATAAAGTTAGTTCGATGCTGGTTGTTGTTCAATACCAATGATTCCATTCTCTGTTTCATGTTTTCTTTCTTGTTTTTATTGTTAGACTTATTGGGATGATATTGATCAATAAGAATCACATGGGTCCCAGGCGCTCAATTCTACCATTCATCATCTATGTGTTGCATTGATTGTTCAAAACCCAGTGTCAGTTCTCTTTACATCACCGCATGTTTGACTCCCATGTTTTAGTGGATATTTGCTTCTTCTATCTTTGCTCCTACCATTTAAGTCCTTGGAATTCTTCTCTGTAACCTATGCATTTGGCCAGACTAAATGAAAAGAACATGGAGAATCACACTAGAAGAGAACAGGAATTGGCCTCCATCACTTCTGTCCACATAGCAGTGGCCAAAACTCTTTTCTAAGACCACACGTACCTCCAAGGCAAAAGGGTAATGTAGTTAGTTCCCCAGTGAGGCTGGGAAAGACCATGGATATTGGTAAACAACAAACTAGCCAGTATCCACCATGACTTTATGGACTTTAAGGTATACTAACAGACAAATTAAAAGTTTATTCAGGTCAAAAACATTTTCAGGTTTTCATGAGTTTACTATAACCATAGGAATTATTTATTCTCAATATGTGTATACTTCTTTTCTCTTGGCTCTGGAGTTTGTCGAGATTGGAATTCATACTGCCAATAGTTTTACTGATAATAATCAAATAATGTTTTATAAATTTATTTTGTATTTTATTCCTTAAAATTACAGTACTTTCCATGTCTTTTTTTCTTACATATCTTCAGTACCTGACAGAATTTTTTTTTTTTAATATTGTGAGAGGGTGATGTATGGAATTGAAGTGGAATTTCATGCCTGATGGCTTACTAATTAGGTGTTAAGTAGATTCTAATTTGTGATATATTTTCAAATTGAATAATGTTTAGCATATCAACTTTATAATGTAAATTAATTAAGATTTGACAGTAATTTATAAACTTTAATTAACATTAACAAGTACACGCATATACGTATTTTTTTGTTAAGTGAGTTAAGAAACTAGATGTTAAGTTTTAAGCTTTTTTAAACGTTGTTCCAGGACATATTTTTCTAAGTTGTACATTCTGGACACTTTTCTGTCCTACCTGATTTTTAATATGCATTCCTAGCAAAAGGCATTACTTAGTATATAAAGATAGCCAATGTAAATGCATCTGCTGCTTTCTTTGCTGCTCCACCTCCACCTCGATTCTTTATTCTTGTGGATTATTTATCCTGAAGTGTTGATGCATTTTTGATAAAATTAATGTTATTCTTTTCTCAGTGGGTCATTACCATGAGACTTCATAACATTTTTCATTTGTTCTTCTTTGAAATTCTGCATTGTCTTCATTTTTTAGTTGAGACTTTATAACTTGCAACATCTCAAGTGCATAGTATACCAAATTCTGTATAATGAGAAAATGTAACCTTTTTTTACCCTGTGAAAGCTCTCCAAAACTCTTTGATTTCATATAATATTACTTTTTCCCCCCTACAGCCTGGATGTAAAAATTCTTGTTACTAATGATGGTTTAGTTATAGTCGTAGCTCTGTAAACTTGACTCTAAGTTTAAAAATTCCACATTCTAGACTCTTTTCTCATTAACCATCTTAGTGAAAATTTAAAATATCTGTGACCAACGTAATAATATTGTGAGAAAATACTGTCTCGTTGCACACAGAATATAATAGGCACATAGTACTAGTTACTAAATGAATAAATAAAAATGAGGAGAAGTTACTTCATGAAGCTTTCTGTTGTTGCCACAATGTGTTGAGAAAATAAGGTCAATGGGCCAAAATGTCAGTATTCAGAAAATGATGCCTATAACCCTTACCTAGTCACTTAAGGCGAATTCCTTCTTTGTGGCTGCGTTATGTATGCCATCGGATTGAAAGGAATAAGCCCCTTTTCAGCTGTTATGAATAAGGCTGTGCTTAAATATGCAAAACTACATACTGAAAATAGGTTAGAATTTTTTAAAGTAATTTCAATATTTTGAAGTTCCTTCATAAAAATTGAGTGTGATGGGCAAAATACACACCTTTTAAAATATTTAAATTAAAATTAAAATTTAGAAACTAAAAACCTATTCTCACTGGATTTGCAGAAGTAAAGGCAAGAGGAATTTTCAGCATCTATTGAAGATTACATGGAGGTTTGTATATTCCTCCAGCAATTGCTAATGTCACCAGTATGCGTCTTCAAATGAGAGGTTGTGAATTTGTTCTGTTTAATGGTTTCCAAAGCAATTGGTAGATGTGACCCTCCCGAGACTTTGAGAGGATTTGATTTTTGATGCCTAAGTACTATTGAGAAAGTCCAGGTATTGAGGGAGTATATGAGGAAATCTATACGGGAGATCAATTCTGCAAGTAGTTTGTAAAAGCATTGGACAAAAGTCTCACTTGACACAGAATATAGAAGTTGTATGCCAAAAATTTGTCAACACATTTGATCTTGCAGACGAAAATATAGATTTGAACTTACAGAGTGTGATGTGGTGTCAAAGCACTGATCACTCCACCATTGAGTTCAACAGTAAATTCCAATAGGCTCATAAAATCCACCACTGAGCGAATCCTGACCATGAATAAACAGTTCATCCACAGCTCTGCTAAGATATGAATTTGGATTATGACATGAGTAATAAATTAGTATATGAACTATTCAGTATAGGATTATAAACTATTAGCCAATTGCTTGTGAATACTTTCATTCACAACCATTCTATAATCCAGTTCTGTCAGCTTAAATGGATGCATTTAGAGTATAACAGGTGTGCCTGGGAGGGCCCTGTTAGATCATTAGTGGTGGCAACAATACCTAGGTCATAAGAATATACCATTTATCCATAGTTTTCTGCAAAGCACATAGAAACACCTGGCAATTCTCCAAATGCACAGGAGAGCGGATCTATACACCTGACTGCAATGTGGTGTGGGTCAGGCAGAAGATATTTAGGTTAATCAAATTTTATGGTTAATAGATATTTTGCATGCATGGACAATTTTCAAGGAATTGAAACACAACAAAATCCAATTTATGCAAAAAATATTCTAACCATGGCTTAGTAGTTGATCATTTCAAAACTGTATTGGAAACTTAGAAAATCTCAGGGGCATGGTGTCAAATCTTACTTATTATTTTACAGTACAATGTTGTGCTAGATACTAGAGCTTTCTGGTGAATGACACGCTGAGCCATCTGACCTTTGTTAACCTTATATCATTGATATTTCAGAGGGTGAAAAGGGGAGGCTTTACTTTATGGATAGGATGAGCTTTTCATCTTAAAGAAACAATCCAGAATCCCAATAAGTATGGATAAGCAAATGCTTCATAGAGAGTAATTGGAGTCACTTTTTTTTCACTAATGATAAAGGGGAAAACATAAGGACTTAAAATTTTTTTCTTCTGACTCTTTTGGATAATCTACTACATATTCAATGATTTAATTCTGAGAGGAGGAGAAAAATGTTGTTTTCTTAATAGTCCAGTAAAGAAAAAATATATATGTAGCAACTCAGAATGGCAAATTGATCTAATCTGTTTTCTGATCTATTTTAAATTGTGACTTGTATTTTTCTATGAGATTTTATACAGGTAGCAGAACAGAATAGTGATTAAAAGTGTTTCTAGACTCAGAAAAGCTACATTCAAATGCCAACTCTACCAATTACTATTTTGGTGATTATGGAGGATATAATTAAAACTCTCCCTGTTTCCATTTCCACATTCAAATAATTGTGATAATAATCTTTTTTTTTATTACTGTGAAGATTAAATGAGTTAGTGCCATGTAAAACACTTAGAACACTTTCTGGCATATACTAACTGTTCAGCAAGTGATAGCTATTATTAATATATTTAACATGATGATGATCATGATGTGACAATGTCATGATATTGATTCTTCAGTGACAACTTTATGCCCACACCATTCTATTTGAGGACTCTGTGCATTTGCACCTGCTGTTTCTCCCACCTGGGAACTCCTTCTCAGTAGTCTACCATCCAACCTTCTATTACATCTTCAAGATACAGCTCTGTCAACTTTTGGTTAATTTATCTCTAACTCATACGGTGTTATTCACTCTTTCTTCCATGCCTACATTCTACCTCATAGAATCCTCTATTATTTTTAAAGTAAATTTGTATTTAAAATCTTTAATTACATACTCATTTCTCCCACTGGACCATGAGCTTCTTGTAGATGGTGAACCTACTACCACATTTAAGAGGCATTTAATAGCACATGCTTCCTTGCTTGCTGAAAGAAAGAATGGACAAATGTTATATCCCTTAGTTTAATTAACTTCAAGATTTTCAATCATAAAACAGGGATATAATTTTTAAATGCTGTGGTTCTCATTTCTAAGGATAACAACAATATATCTTATCATTCTTTTTAATGGGTATTGGGTTGTTTGCTTTGTTTTATTTATTTTTAGTTTTAAAATTTTATATATATATGTGTGTGTGTGTGTGTGTGTGTGTGTATGGAAATTCAAGTACTATAAAAACATAAACAGTGAAAATTACTATTTCTTTATCGATGTACCAGCCTCCAATTCTTCCTTCCCAGAAATATGCTCTCCATAGTCAAGCTTGTGTGTGTGTGTGTGTGTGTGTATCTGTCACTGTCACACACACCATTTTATGTAAATGAGGACACAAAGGACATATGTTTTGCTATTTTTTGTTCTTTAACATGTAAGTTGAAACTTTTCCATATCAACAACACAATAGATTTGCCTTACTTTGTTAACATGTGTATAATATTCTATTGCATGAGGAGAATCCATTCCACAGAGTGACATTCCCCTAATGGCCCATGGGAATGGCAGTGCCTTTTGCACCCTGACTGCTTAGCTCAGGAGCACCCACATAGATGTCAGTTCTTTCTCTACTTAGTTAGCAGGGCGAAGGAAAAATGGTAACGGGGCCATACTCAAAGGTTCGGTATGACCAGAAACAAGGGGGGAAGGAGAAAGCCTATAACTTCTCATAAGATAATAATTTTATACCTTAATATAAAAAATGCAAACTATATGTTTTCATGTGATTTGTAAATTAATATTTAAAAAGCAGTTTTAGTTATATGAAGGCTATCTGAAAAGTATCCAGCCATGTATTATGAAAACTAGAGGCACTGAAGGCTGGATGCTTTCTGGACAACCCTCGTATGCTGAATGAACCCCTAAATTTTTTAATGTGATGTTAAAATTGAAATCGAGGTGACGATAGCATTCTTTGGGTGAGTGGTTATATATTTCTTTTCTGACCACAAAATTTGAACATATGAAAAGCAAAAGCAAAAATATGTTAAAGATAATTAATAATATCACCAGTAGGGATAACAATTATTACATTATAATTTCCCACTTCACTTAGTAGGACATCATAAACATTCTCTATGAACTTAGAGTTTAAAAATATAAATTTAATATCCTAAAAATGTACTGTGATTCAGTTAAGCATTTTCTACATAACCAATTTGTAAAACTTACCATGGTATTTTTATTTCTAATATTTTGTTATTAATTAATCTAGTATCAGTATGTGGAATGTATTTGTTATTTTTTTTTGTTGATTGAGTACTTTATATTATGTTTACATTAACATTTGTCTATAATATGTTTAAAATATTTCCCCAGTTTTATGTTACTTAATTCATTTCTTTGCTTTGATTATACAGAATATTAAATTTCTCTGTAATCAAATATAGACACCATGCCTTATAAGGTTTTTAACTTTGTTTTTATGTTTAAATTGTTTTCCTACAGTCTTAAAGTTACATATACATACAGACAGATAAACACTAACTTTTAATTTCTTTCAATTTTATTTTCACATTCATCTTTTTAAGCCAGTGCATTAGTAAGGAAATAGAATACACTGGTATAACAATGAGCACCCAAAATACCGTTGCTCAAAAGTGATAGAAATGAATTCTTTCACTCATAGTATTCTAGATGTGGACCTGTGGTCTAAACAGGTAAGCGATTTGGTATACTCAATCTTCCATCGTGTATTTTCCATCCTGTTGTTTCTCCATTTCCATTTCCCCCCCTTACCTGCAGGATCAAAACTGGCTCACCAGTAACACAGCTTGAATACTTTTCAATCTGTGGGAAGGAGAAAGGGAGGGAAGAAAAGAACAAATTGCTTCTTTTATTTTTTAAGGCCATCCAAAATTTATACACCATCCCTTCATTCCTGTGATTTTAGGCAGGGGCTTATTTGCTTGGGCTGTCATAACAATGTACCACAGACTGGTGGCCTCAACAACAGAAATTTATTTTCTCACAGCTTTGGAGACTGGAAGTCTGAGATCAAGGTGGTGGTGGAGTTGGTTCGTTCTGAGGGCTGTAAGGAATCCTAATGTCTTCCAAGCCTCTCCTGCAACTTCTGATGGGTTGTAGGAATATCAACCTGGTCTCTATCCTCCTCTCTAAATGGTGTGCTCCCTGTGTGAATGTCTCTGTGCCCAAATTTCCCCTTTTTATAAAGAAACCAGTCAATGGGCTTAGGTCCCACTCTAATGACTTCATCTTACCTAACCAATTACATCTTCACGGACCCTATTTCCAGATAGTGTCACATTTTGAGGTACACTGGGGTTAGAACTTCAACATATAAATTTGAGGGTTTACAATTCAATCAATAATGCTTGGAAAGGAAGGTTAGGGGAATATAGAACTTGGAGCCAATTATTGGTCTCATTCATCTTGAATTTATTTCAACCTAGCATTTGAGATAGAGAAAAAAAATTCATTTTTATTCAATGCTTAAAATCAATTTTCCAGTATTATTAAATAACCCGAAATTCTCACTATTTGAAATGTCATCTTAGTTATATTCAAAACAAGACCAAAGCTCTTAAACACCATGTGATATATTTCATGTCTATTATACTCAACTATAAAATGCAATCCACAGTACAACATAATGATCATAGTTAACAATACCATATTATATTTGAAAGTTGCTAAGGAAATAGATTCAAAATGCTTTCGTCACAAGATAAAATTTGTAACTGTATGAGGTGATGGATATTAACTAAACCTATTTTGGTAATCATTTTGCAATACATACATATAGTAAATTATTATGTTGTACACTTACAACTAATGCAGTGCCATATGTGACTTACAGCACAATAAAACTGGAAAAACATGAAATCAATAAGATCTATTTACTTCCTGTAATTTCTATTTTAACTCATTGTTATTTTCTAATACTCATTGGAACCACATAATTTTTGTATATTATAACTATGTTATATAGAAGAAAAACGTTTTAAATAGTTCAGCTTGTGCTAAATTATTCATTATAATATAAATAACACATATCTAAGGCTTACTAAACTCACAACTAATTTACAAAGTAGGCACTATTTTTTCCCTATTTAAGGAATAAGGATAATGAGGCATAGAGAGGTTGAGTGATTTGCTTAAAGTCACAGAGCTATTAAACAAATAGCAGCATGGATTGAAATTCAAGTGCATCCAATTTCAGAACCATGATTAGAAACACCATGTGATGTATCTCATGTGTAGTGTGCTCAAGTATAAAAGGAGACCAACAATATCTATTTACAAGTTTCCATTAAACAATGTGTGTGTGCTGTGCATATATATATATATTATATATATACATATAATATATATATATAATATATATATTATATATATATAAAATAAACATCACCCAGTATCTTACATGAATAGAAAACTCAATAAACATTATTCTCTACTATATCCTTCTCAGTGGTCAGATCAATCTGTGGTATGAAAGTGTAGAATGTTAATGAAAGAGTTCAATAGATAAACCCAGTCAATCACTATTTCTAACCTCCCATAATTTGCAAAATATTTTTCTCCCCTTAATGAAGGCACCCATTTACATAAGCCAGAGTTCCCTGCTGTGCAAGTCATCAGCATTAAGCAGGTTCACCTTTAAAGTATTAATGAATCTCCACTTTCCCCTCTGTAATATCTCAGTGGGCAGCTTTGTGGCTTTTTGATCAAACTGTTCTCTCATTGAAGGAGCTAGCAGTGGAAATCATCAGTATGTCTAGTCCAGTACTATATCCTTTTATGCAAGGACCTGCACATCCTCAGATATTACCACAAATGTGGATATGAAGTTAATGTTTTAGCTTGCTTATTTATTTGTGAATGTGTCCCTTTATAACAAGAGAATGAACAGCCTGTTTGTACTATTCACATTATAGCCCTTTCTCTGACCAGGGATTTTTGTTATTAGTCAAATGATTTCCTAAGTTGCAAACTACTGTTTGTCCCTAAAACTGTCCCACGATCTTAACTGGGGGTTAACTACAGAATAGGAAGCTGTGGGCATCTAGCACTAACTCTCTCTCCTCCATTAGTTCAGGGCACTACGCATAATTTAAATCTACTATTATTTATTACACTTGCATGTACATACTTCAACTCAGGCATTATAAAAAGAAACATGTTTAGAGAATAAATTTTACTGAATGGTTACTATCTGCCTAGAGAAGTTAAAAAACGCTGTAGTAAACTGTGTCACATAGTAGGAGACCACAAAATGCTTGCTGAAGTAGTTAATTTAAAATGAGACAAAAATCACAAACACACTTTTAAATCAAAGAGATGGGGGTGGAAAATATTGGTTACTATAGGCCGAACAGGATTGCGAAACTTTTCTACAGTTCTAGTTTCTTCCAAGATGTTTGTTGATGATTGGCAAATAAAAAAAAAATACGTTGTAATGAAATGATTTGGGAAAATATTGGCTCAAAGAAAATGAAAATGTTTTCTTTTTGCAAGAATTATAATATATTGTGTAATATTTCCCTGAAATTTTTAAACAAGGGAAGTGTTGCTTTCTCCAGAACATCTACTAATATGTCACAAAACTAGGGTTGGTAAAGTCAAGTGCACATTTGCCAATGAGCTTGATGTCCCCTAAATAAATGAAAGGAAAAAGGTATTCTATTTTTTATTACTGAATTGAATCTCTATCTTGGACTTCTATTCCACTTGGTTTTTTTATTGTCAATTTCAAGTAAACTCAATTTCAGTTTACAATACCATCAGTTTGAGATTTTCCTGTTCTCCACCCTTCCCGGAGTGGCATCAAAGTGCTGATGAGCGTATGTAGGGTCTTTTCTTTGGGATCGGACATCTGGTTCTCATCTGATAACTGTCCACACAGCTTCCAGCTGTGGTTTACACAGTCTCCGTCTGGTTCTCAGTTGTTGTTATTCTTCTCTGAAACATCTGCCTTTACATCTGACTCCCCAACCACATGTCCGCACCACATCCACTACAATGTCACCTCCTCTTGACTAACACAGCCCTTCCTGTCAGCCAGCTCTTTTTTAGCTAATCTCTGGGCCTTTCCCAAAACCATGGAAAAATTAGGTTGCCCCACCCTACCATTCTAGGTTCTTGGGAAATCTAGGGAGGCTGCCTGAGGCCAATAATTGGCCCTAAAATTGTTCCCACGTCAACTGACACAAGGAACTGCCTGTGAAGATGATGTCCTCCAAGGTTCCAAATAGAAAGTCTTCATTCCAGCATCCCCAAATACACCTGGGCCATGAGTAAGCCATTCCACTCTCCGGAAGAGATGCTGGATGTTGGAGTGGAGGGCTGGGGTTGAGATGCGAAAGGCTATTCCAAAGAATCCCACTTTAGATTCCATAGTCTGCTCAGTAAGAGTGATCACGTACTCAGTTCTTTTCAGCTGAGGTACTATGAGACCCTGTGAGTGGAGTGGGGTGTATCAAGAAGGGCATCGTCATCACCTTTAAAAATCGGAGGTAAAAGCCAGTATACTCTAAGCTTGATGCCCTTAGTACATTCTAAAAATTTAATTTACAGTTTATAAAACAACTTTGCAAAAATATACTGGCATGTATTCTGTTAGATGTCTCTTGCAAATGTACAAGCTGAATCTTGACTTAGATACTTTAAGCAAAAAGGAAGAGCCTGATTAACACTAATATAAACTACTTAATCACCACATTAGGCAGACCCCATCAAATAGATAACCCTGTGAATAAGCAATAGAAGTTCCCATTAATAATGAAATTGATGTAAAATGAGAATTCTGATCTCAGTGCATGACAAACACGACAATAAGACATCCTGTATTTCTCTAACTGCACCTCTTTCAGTAGGATTGATAATTAAGCAGCAAAGTCACAGTACATCTTTATGAACTAAAAGTTAATAATAACCCATGGATTAAAATCAAGCTAATGTGTTCTAGATGTGTGTTATATATTAAGTATAGCTAGGTATTATTATTATTTATTTTATAGATAAGGAAGCTGAGGATCATAAGCTAAAATAACTTATCCAGGGTCATACAACTCCAAGGTGGTGGAGTTTTATCTACATCTGTGTGACAACAAAGCCTATGGTGCTTTCAGCCAACTTCTGTGTCTGAGACATGTATTCTCCAACAGAAACTAAAAAAAAAAAAAAATGCATTGCATACCTAAACTAAAATATTTATTGCAGTTCTTACAATTTGAATAAAGGACTTTTGTAACTGATAGGTTTGCAGGCATGTGTTGTACCCACATGAAGGGGTCAAAAGTGGTTATTTGCATCCCTACTGCTGGTTTCACTTTTTCATCTCAGTTTCTGAGCATCCTCATGCCTCTTCTCGTCATCTCAGGGCCAGTGTGACACTCCCCATCCCCATCCAACTCCTCAGGGAATTCTGGAACTTCATTTCTACCCCCTTAAATGTTCATTTTCTGACCTAGTTCTCAGGCCATAGAGCCCTCACAGACTATCTCATACTTTATTCAGTCTTTTGCAGTATCTGGTTTCATAAAATGTTTCTTGTGGGAAAACAGACCCCAGATCCCTGCTCCTTTCCAAGCTATCACAGACCTTACCATTCGCAGGAGCAGGCTTTGTCGCCTGTGACACAGATGGCGTGCCTTTGTCATGCTAAGTCATCAGTACAGTTGTGGTCCTTTGGAGGATAAGAGGAATGAGAGCTCAGCTTCTCAAGGGCAGGGATTGTTGTTTCTTCCATTCCCTGATATATTTCTGAGCCTAGAACAGTACCTGGAACATATTTATTTGGCACTTAAATGTATTTGTTGAATTCAGAAATAGAGGAGAGAAGAAGTGCATTTCCCCTGCTGCCCACCCCTTCTCATTTTGCTATCTGGTCTTCCCAGGCGAGGTCATAGTGTGAATAGAGCTCACCAAGTCCTTGTTTAAGAGTTTTGTTGAGTTCAAGTTTGGCCACCGTGAATGTGGCAATTAAAACCTGACTCATCCATTACCCATATTCTAAGTTCTGTTGCTGCAGCACCGCAACTTGTTGAATTGTGTGTGTTTTAATGTGGGCATTTTTATTTCCTTAGTTGGATGGACTAGAATGTCAGGGTTGTAGAATCTCTGTGATGGAAAGATTCAGCCTGCTCACTCATTTACCCAGCTGGGGTTAGTTACCCTTTTCTCACTGAATTTATCCTACATGCTAGAATTTACTGGAGTCTTTACTGATAAAGATATAACCTGTTAAGTATCAAAAAGGTGTTCTAGCCCTGAAGTTTTACATGTCCGGAAGAATAGATCTTTTGATATTTTCTACTGTTTGGACGTTAGCCAGCCAATCACATTTTTTCTGATCTTGGGATAGTTTCTCATTTTGCCACTAGATGTCAGGAACAATAAGAGTCAGCTCGTATCTGCATTTATCAGTAAAGAACCACATTTCAGAACTATGTTTTTTAGTCTTTCTCAGAACTGATATCCATTTATTCAATACATACTTATTGAGCACCTACTATGTGTCAGCCACAGTTCCAGGCATTCAGGATGTATGAGGCTATATAGACAGAAACAGACCTAACTAAAAGGGTCATGGTCGAATTAGGTGATGCAAACGGATAAGAAAGGGTTAGAAAACAGAAAGAGACTAAGAAACAATCAGAAGAAAGCTTCTGATAGGCAGTAGTAGGAGAAGCAGCTAAGAGTCATAAGGTCTCTAAGCAGATGCCAAAAAAGGACAGTGTGAGTTGGAGTCCTCCCTAAAGCAGAAACCCTAGATAGGTCTGTAAGAGACTTACTGGGTGGGTGGGGACACCCATGAAGGAAAAAAGAGACAGAGCCAAAGTGGGTGAAGACAGCCTTCAGACAGTCATGAGGTTCTATCCCTGTGAAGTAGACAGGGAGGACTGAGTGAGACATGACTTACTTTATAGTGCACCTCTGGGGGCCAGACTGCTAGGGAACCTCAGCCAATGTTGCTCAGCTGAGAAATCCTGTGTCTTTTAGGCATGAGCCTACATTAGCACCCCTGCTGTTAAGGCTGATTGTCCTTGGGGTTCATGGGTTCATGCAGGAGAAAGTAGTGACTTGAGAGGGAAATCTCAAGGCACTCTTCTCAAGGTCTGTGATAGCTTGAAAAGGAGCAGGGATGTGGCGTCTGATTTCCTACAGGGGACACTTTATTAAGCCAGCTACTCCAGAAGATTCAATGAAGTATGAGATATTCTGTGAGGGCTCTATTGCCTGAGAAATAGGTCAGAAAATGAAAGTTTCACTGGGGGGAGAAAAAGTCTTTAAGTTCCAGAATTCCCTCAGGAGTTGGATAGGGATGGAGAGTGTTACATAGGCTCTGAGATGACATGAAAAGGTATGAAGATACTCAAAGACTGAGATGAAAAATGTGAAACCAGCAATAGGCACCCAAATGACCACCTTTGACCCCTTCACGTGGGTACAACTTATGCCTAGAAACCTATCAGTTGCAAAAAGGGATGAGAAAGACTTAGATGTTTAATGATTCCTTCACTCCAATTTTATGTTGGTGCTGGTCAGTTATGGTCACTACAGCAGGCTATCTGAGTGGTGCATTTTCACTGTGGCCCTTAAATTCAAGAAAACTAGATGAAGGAAGGCAGAAAGGGAAGGGACTGGAGAGGAATTGTGTGTATATACTGGGTAATCGTGACTCAGGCAGTGAACGGTGCATAGTAAGTATTAATTAAATACTATTGAATTTTCTTTTTTTTTTTTTTT